>JAHIAM010003866.1:0-36590 GCA_021605205.1 Aegilops longissima
ATGGTGGTCTACAATTTATGGTTTCTCCTGCGGAAAGCAGGTGCAGATTTGAATCTCACCGTATAACCTCGTTTGGCAACAAGCGCCATGTACATGGGTTTATCATCATACCACTCTAAGGCTTAAGCAAGGCTTCAGCAGCGTCGTCACTTTACTATGGGTAAGTCTCTCAGATTTACCATTCCAAATAGCGAGGGCGAAAGATACGAGTAAGTCGGTATGGTGATCAATCCATTCCGCACCAGATCATTGCCACATATAAGGCTTAGCGAATCTCGTATTCTAACACTCGGTCATTCTCACGGGCATTGCAGAATTTCTCTTGTTCTCGAGCTGGGTTGAGTAAATCCATAGTTTACGCAAGCTGAACAAACATCTATCGTTACTTCACCACTCTCGGGTTTTGCGCAACCTCTCTGAAGCATGTTGATTGGATTGCTGATTCTTCCAATTTATTCCTTCATCAAGGTTACAGCGGTTCCTTCTCGAAATCACGGGCACATGGGTTGTGGCCCACTTCAACACTAGTGCAGCTTTAACTCATCCTTGGAGTAACTCTCTTGTTACACCTCCTTAAATCCATAGTACTACTGTTTCTTCGTACCATCATATCAAAACAAAACTCCAACTTATTTTGTCCAGCTTCCTTCTATGGTCGTCATGAATAACACGTTTCTTTCTTCATTGATCTTGTGGCTTCTGATACTATGACCAAAGAATGCACAAGTTTATCCATAAAATCTCATTATTCTCATATCAATCTTTCATTACATCCTTAATCATTTTTAGTGAATCCAAATTCCAAAAGTTTATTACAAATGCTGCCACCCACATGATTTGGTATGGTGGACATTACTTCCAACTTTATTCATTTATCCTCCTCGAGGTTCTTAGATCCCTTGGAATTGTGCGACATGTGTCTTGAATTCTTCAATCTTACGGTTCATTGTGGTGGCCTTGAGCTTCACCTCCATCATCTCCGTATGCACTTCACTTAGGTATTCCACAGTATGGCAGTCTTGCTTCAAGTATTTCTCCGATCGGCGTATGGCTTCCATGGCTGCTTCACGAACAGCATCGAAGAAAGTTGCTTGTGGCACCGTGAAATGAAAGTAATGCCCCATCCTCTTTGGGCAAACTCCTTTCACACGGTGGAGGTGTACCTCCACATACCAAAGTTCCACTCCCTTATGCATGAAGGGTAGCCTTTGTGACTGCATCTCCTTCAAAGGTGAATATGCTTCATCATGTCCTTGAGGATCTTGGGTAATCATGATCACTTGTCGAGGTCATGATGGTTTCGGACCTTTAAGGAAAGACTTCGTAAAGGGTGCGTCATCTGCGGTTATGGAGCAGAAATGATGCTCGAAATTAAGGTACTTATCTCACAGGCACACATTCATATCAAAACTTCAAACTCAATTTCCAATATCAATTTATGCATCACAACTCACTTTCTTCCATGTTCATCGAATATTAATTTCCAAGATAAAATATGACAACTCCTTAAGCTTTTCACATGTGACATTACAACTTTATTGAGTCATGAACTATTACAAACTCGAGAAATCTATTACATAACTCAACTCATTGAGCTCATGAAAAGAAATTGCTTTCTACTACTCTTATTATCCATATCAAAATTCCAACTACTCAGCTCCACTTTCGTCTTGTCGGAACATTTAGTAGCATAATGTCACCTTCCTTACAGTAACAGATGACTTCGATAAGTCTTTGGGCTTCTTGGAGGTGGTGCTGCTCCTTGAGTTCCTTGCTTCCTTCGGGACATTGATTGGCATAATGCCCGCGTCCTTACATTCAAAGCAGGTAATATGACTCTTGTCCCTATTTGCAGAAATTGGGTTGTTACGAGGGTGTCTTTGTTTTCTCTTCACAGGTTTCTTCGTTACGATCAAACCTTCTATTCCTGTGGATCAAACTCTATTATACTTCGGGAAGTATCCGGATACTCTTTTCTTTCCTTGGTGCAATCTGTGAAAATGTCCTTCTTCTCCACATGAATAGCGAGCATTGGAGTAAAATCTGTTGAGACCTTCTCCATCAGGTCTTCAACACTTTCATTCATTCTTGGTTCTTCTAGGTCTTCCTTGAGGGCTTCTTTCATTCCATCTTCACCTTGGAATAGTTCGTTGCACCGTGGAGTAAATGTGACCTTTGCCGGGTAGTGGGTGGTTCCTTCACCCGGAAGCAAGTCACACAGCTAGTTGGGCATTCCTCAATTTGGGTGTTTCTCCTCACAATGAGGGCATCCGTCCTTGTGTTCCTCACAGGTGTGTCCTATTTCTCCGCAAATCCTGCGAGCACAAGGTTTAATTCCTGGTGTATCATGGTGCTTCCGGATAAGGCGTGATCTCAACAGGTCTTCTTGAAATCCTCCCAAGTTCTTGCTCCATTAAATCCTGTATGGCTTGATGCATTTTCCACGAGGTTGCGGCACTTTCCGTAAAATCTTGAAAGCGTATTGGACCTCATACTTCCTTGAAACCAAATTGTTCCCGAGTGACTCTCCATGTTCGCATCCATAGCTCTGCCTCCGGTGAGTCTTGATCGAGAGAATATCAGTCCAACTTCATTCATCATCTATGGGGTTCAAGGGTTTTAGGGTGAGGTGAGAGAGATGGGGGATATACACACAATACAACCAATAGTTTTGAAGAAACAAGTTTTTATTTTGGGGTGTCGGAAAACATCAATCAAATGACAGCTCACAAAATCATCGCATCTAACGTGGGTGTATAGCGGGGTTTGGTCTTCTAAAGGTCAAATAATTCTTGAGATCCTTCAAGTCTTGAGTCTTCAAGCTGTTGTAGATTCTAATGGTGAAATCCTCTTTACTCTGAAGGGGTCATCAGTTCTCGATCAAATCCTTCTTGGGCGTCTTGATTGATCCTCCGGGTGATCAAAGGATAAGGGTATATTCTAACTATTTGAGGTCTATCGATAAAATCGGAAAAGGCGAAAGTAAAGGATCCTTTTGAAAATAAAGTTTTAGAGATTTCTGTCCTAGGGGCTTTCCGATTTCTAGGGTCCGTCCTCTGTCAACATGTGCTCGATACCATCTACTGTGGCGACCCGACCTCAAGCAGTCAAACCTACGTGTTTCTATGCCATCCACGGATCGGTATCTTTGCTTTACGGTACATCAATGTATATATCAAAGTGCAATCACATGCATAAATAACGTAAAACTGATATATACCTCATAATACTCAGTGAAACAATCAAGCGGGTGTGGAGTCCCATCAGCGCCATCGGCAAGTTAGTGTAGACCGTAACCTGTGCAGTATTCTTACTCGTCGGAAGAAATATACGCAACATGATACGTTGCAGCCGTGTAAGTCGATTACATTGAATGTACGGCAAGATCACAATAAAAAACAGATGATAAAACTATACTATATGCAATATGGCTTTGTGGCTCTGTATCTGAGTTTTGTTTGCGTAAAAGCTGGTTTTATTTTACCTACACCAAAGGAATAAATGAAGTCTGTACTATGGAGTTTTCTATCATGACATGGTTCCGTAACCGATGTCTCATAGCCCAAAATCATCATAAGTTGCCCACAATTAAGTTATCGATCCGGTGTTGAGAGTTCGAAATAGATCCAAGTCCGAGGCTCAAATTGTCCGTAGCAGGGACACGGCTAATCGATTAGGTTATAACCCTCTGCGAGGTTTGTACACTTTACCGCAAGATTCGATCCCTCTCTTTACGTTCTCGCACTTGAGTGTTTGAGAACAAGATGGCCGAAACATGGTCTTCAAGAGTTCCTCGACCCTTTGTCGGTACCCTCAATCCTACCGTCCTTCTACATCTGCTAGTACCGTCCCAGCCAGTCACAACCAAGGTCAACCAAGCGAGCCCATAATGACTTGCGGTTGCGGAGTAAGCTTAGGCGTGAAGTATTCTTCCGTCTCTTTGAGTGCAGGTGAAGCTTTCAGCATGAGATGTCATGGCGCTTCTCCATGCATCGACCAACCTTTGGTTTCTCGGGGCTGCCCGTCAACCGTCCTTCACCCGATGTGTGTATTGCAATCTGTCTCGAGTCTTGAAGTCTTGAGGTCTTGAAGATGCAGTTCTTGCAGATTCCATCATGGAGTTATCGTCATTGGCGTAGAATCCTCCATTCTCACACCACTCCGTGCACTCATACCAAACCCGTCTACTATAGCGTAGCATTAAAAGAAATAACGTCCGGGCTTGGTAACGGGGTGATGGGTTCCTACCTCATGCATACTACTCAACTACAAAGTTCAATAACACTCTTGAGGGTGGTTGCAAAGGTGCCACTAAATGCAATAAAACATAGGTGAGAAAAGCATGGTCAAGTGAACTTGCACGGTTGGCGATCTTGAAAGAACTAGGGTTTCGTGGTAGTAATCTTAGCACTCAGGAAATTCTACGAGGCAAACAATAACTATAATAAGCTCATAGCAATAGGATCACAAAACACAACATAACAAAAGTAACATAGCACAACAAAACAAACAAAACCAAATCAAAAGAAAAACTCAAAAGAAAATCCAATTCAAAGTTTTCCCTACTCCAAACAATAGCAAAAATAGTTTTTATATAACAAAATTTTTTAACACAACCTAGTCATGGTTTTAGGTTAACTAAACAGAAAAGGATTCACTAAGCAACTAGGAGCAAAAAGAATTAATTTAAAAGCTATTTTAAAACTCATTTTAGGCCTAATCCAATTTCCATTAAGAAATTAATTTAAAACTTTTATTAATTATAAATAAAAGTTCATCTACTAACATGACAGAAACTAACCTAGAATAACTAATCCCAAGTTAAAAATAAATTAATTTACTAATTAATTAAATAGGAAAACAGGAACTAGTTAATTAATTAGGATTAATAGGATTCTGTCTAAAATTAATTATTTATTAATCCTAAAATACCAAAATTAATTTCTAGGATTTGGCAATGTTAAAATAAAGTGGTGACAAAAGAATCATGCAAAATAATTTTTCTAACTAAAGTTATAGCAGATTTGCTATTCTGACTAAAACAATATTAAAGCATTTTTATTATTTTAACATAGCTAAATATATATTTTACAGAAACTACTTAAAATTTGCAATCCAACAAAAAAAAATTACTCAAAATATTAAACAGAATAAAAGATATACATTTTGAAAACAGAAACTATTAGGCTAAAGCAGAAAATCAAAATAAAAAGAAAAAGGCCTAATGGGCCTATCTTTGTATACTGGCGTAATTTAGTCTAAATGGGCCTCGAGTTAAAACTAAAAGCAGGCGGCTAATTGACTAAAACCTAATAAATAAACCCGGACGAACGGCGGTTCTTTAATAAAATCATACCCCTTGGAGTTCTAATCGTGGCCGTCTAAGATGGATCGGACGGGGAGGATGATTCGGTGTCTTCAGGAGTCCGGGCAGTCCGTGGCGGAAGTCGTCAGGGCTTCAGGCGTCGGTGAGCTCGAGGTCGCCGTCTTGAGTCTTGAGGAGGTCGGTGAGTGGTGCAGGTGGCGTCGGGGTGGTCGGGAGGCTAGGGCGTCGTCGTGGCGACTTTGGCGGTGAGCCTCGGGCTCCAGCGAGCATGGCAGGGAGGAGAGGAGGTCGGCGAGGCGAGGCAGGGGGTCGGGGAGGGCTTTATAGGGCGGGGTCCTCGTCGGGAAGGAAGGGATCGGGGAAGCGATCGGGGATCCGGATCTTCGGGATCCAGCGATCTCCGCGAGTGGCGTGGCGTGGGGCGGGAAGAAGAGGCGGGGGCCAGTGAGAGAGAGAGAGAGGCGAGGGGGCGGTCGGCCGATGTGTGAGTTTGGTGAATGAGGCGAGGTGAAAGCGAGTGGCTGGCTCAGTGGTGCTAGGCTGTGATTAGGCGGCTCAGTGGGCACAGTCTTGAGGCTCTGAGGGAGAAATTTGGCTGGCTTGGCACAGGTGGCTTGGCTGGCGCTTAGGGGGTTTTCTTTATTTTTAATTAAAACAAAAACAAAAATAAAACCTAAACTATAAATATTTTATATAGGGTATATATATACCAAAATGATCAGGGAATATTCCCTTTCATTTGAACATTTTCAAAGGCAAAATCAAACTTTATGAAAATCCATTTTTCAAATTCAAATAAAATTCAGATTTGAATCCAAATCTTTTAGCATTGTTTCCTCTGATATTTTGGAGTGTCATGTTTGCTCCTCTCATACTTTTGATCAAGTATTTATCAGGCTTAGTTTTTGAATTGTTTCCCACATGCCAAAGTTTGAAATTCAAATTCAAAACTCAAAATTTGAAAGAGGGTTTCAAAGCACTTTCAAATGATTTTCAACTTGATTCATTATAACTTCCAACTCCTATTTCATATAATTGAAGAAGTCATTTTATCTTCCCTCATGAAAATCATTGAGTTGCATAAAGCTTTGGATTTGAAAACTTCCCAAATGAAATTCAAATCTTTTCCAAAACCCTATTCATTTAAAAATGGAAGAAGTCATGTCATCCTCACTCTAGGCTTTGGTGTTGGTATGAATTTGAATTCATTGGGATCCAAAAGGCAAAGGGAAAGTTTTGGAAAGTCATTTCATTCCCTCTCATTCAACTTTCAAAAGTTTCAAATTTCAATCAGTTTCACTCAATCCATCAAACCAACAATCAGACAATCAAGCATAGTTATTTATTTAATATAACATTCCAAAATTTAGAATTTTGGGATGTTACACACTAGTATGCCTCTACTTGACTAGCTCGTTGAATCAAAGATGGTTAAGTTTCCTAGCCATAGACATGAGTTGTCATTTGATTAACGGGATCACATCATTAGGAGAATGATGTGATTGACATGACCCATTCCGTTAGCCTAGCACATGATCGTTTAGTATGTTGCTATTGCTTTCTTCATGACTTATACATGTTCACTGTAACTATGAGATTATGCAACTCCGTTTACTGGAGGAACACTTTAGGTGCTACCAAGCGTCTGGCGTAACTGGGTGATTATAAAGGAGTACTACAGGTGTCTCCAAAGGTACATGTTGGGTTGGCGTATTTGAGATTAGGTTTTGTCACTCCGATTGTCGGAGAGGTATCTCTGGGCCTTCTCGGTAATACTCATCACCTAAGCCTTGCAAGCATTGTAACTAATGAGTTAGTTCGAGATGATGTATTCTGAGCGAGTAAAGAGACTTGCCGTAGCGAGATTGAACTAGGTATTGGATCTGAAGCGATGAATCTCGGGCAAGTAACATACCGATGACAAAGGAACAAAGTATGTTGTTATGCGGTTTGACCGATAAAGATCTTCGTAGAATATGTAGGAACCAATATGGGCATCCAGGTTCCGCTATTGGTTATTGACCAAGAATAGTTCTAGGTCATGTCTACATAGTTCTCGAACCCGTAGGATCCATGCAACAAGGTTTCGATGGCGGTTATATTATGAGTTTATGAGTTTTGATGTACCGAAGGAGTTGAGTCCGGATGAGATCGGGGACATGACGAGGAGTCTCGAAATGGTCGAGGCGTAAAGATCGATATATTGGACGACTATATTGGAGTTGGAAAGGTTCGAATGATTGGGTATTTTGAATGCCGGAGAGTTACAGGAATTCGCCGGGAGAAGTATTGGGCCTTATTGGGCCTGCGGAAAGAGAGGGCTGCCTAGGGCAGGGCGCGCCCCATGGCCTAGTCCGGGTGGACTGGGGGAGAACCGCACCCCTTCTCTTCCCCTTCCCCAAAGTCCTAGTCCAACTAGGAGAGGAGTCCTACTCCGGTGGGAGTAGGACTCCTCCAGCCGCCTCTCTAGGGCGGCCTCCTCCTCCCTCCCTCCTTTATATCTGAGGCAGGGGCACCCCATGACACACAAGTTGATCTGGATCTTTCCTTAGCCGTGTGCGGTGCCCCTTCCACCATATTCCACTTGGTCATATCGTCGCGGGCTTAAGTGAAGCCTGCGCGGAGAAGTCATATCGTCGCGGAGCTTAAGCGAAGCCCTGCGTCGATGGAGCATCAACATCGTCCTGCGCCCGTCGTCTTGTGGAACTCATCCCGACACTTTGCTGGATGGGTCGGGGATCGTCATCGAGCTGAGCGTGTGCGAGAACTTCGGAGGTGCCGTCGTTCGGTGCTTGGATCGGTCGGATCGTGAAGGCGTCGACTACATCAACAGCGTTGTTATAGCGCTTCGCTTTCGGTCTCACAGTGCGTGGGCGGACCTCTCCCTCTCGTTGCTATGCCATCACCATGGTCTTGCGTGATCGTAGGAAATTTTTGAAATTACTCGTTCCCCAACGATGGCATCGAGCCTGGTTTTATCGTTGATGTCATGTGCACGAGTAGAACACAAGTGAGTTGTGGGCGATACAAGTCATACTGCCTACCGCATGTCATACTTTGGTTCAGCGGTATTGTGAGATGGGCGGCCGGACCGACATTACAGCGTGCGCTTCGCGAGACTGGTTTCACCGCTCAGAGCACTTTCGTTGCTTAAAGGTGACGGCGGTGTCTGTCTCTCTCACTTTAGTTGAATCGAGTGTGCTCGCCCGGTCCTTGAGAAGGTTAAAAGCGGAGTCTATTTGTGAAATATCGTTGTGGTTTTGATGCGTGGGTAAACGGTTCTTGCTCAGCCCGTAGCAGCCACGTAAAACTTGCAACAACAAAGTAGAGGCGTCTAACTTGTTTTTGCAGGGCATGTTGTGATGTGATATGGTCAAGGCGTGATGCTATATTTTATTGTATGAGATGATCATGTTTTGTAACGAGTTATCGACAGCTGGCGAGAGCCATATGGTTGTCGCTTTATTGTATGAAATGCAAATGCCATGTAATTGCTTTACTTTATCACTAAGGAGTAGCGATAGTCGTAGAAGCAATAGTTGGCGAGGCGACAACGATGCTACGATGGAGATCAAGGTGTCGGCCCGGTGGCGATGGTGATCATGGCGTTGCTTGGCGATGGAATCACAAGCACAAGATGATGATGACCATATCATATCACTTATATTGATTGCATGTGATGTTTATCCTTTATGCATCTTATCTTGCTTTGATTGGCGGTAGCATTATAAGATGATCTCTCACTAAAATTATCAAGAAGTGTTCTCCACGAGTATGCACCGTTGCGAAAGTTCTTCGTCTTTGAGACACCGCGTGATGATCGGGTGTGATAGGCTCTACGTTCAAATACAGCGGGTGCAAAACAGTTGCACTGCGCGGAATACTCGAGTTAAACTTGCGAGCCTAGCATATAACAGATATGGCCTCGGAACACGGAGACCGAAAGGTCGGCGTGAATCATATAGTAGATATGATCAACATAGTGATGTTCACCATTGAAACTACTCCATCTCACGTGATGATCGGACATGGTTTAGTTGATTTGGATCACGTAATCACTTAAGATGACTAGAGATGTCGGTCTAAGTGGGAGTTCTTAAGTAATATGATTAATTGAACTTTAATTTATCATGAACTTAGTCTGGTAGTATTTTGCAGATTATGTTGTAGATCAATAGCTCGCGTTGTTGCTTCCTGTGTTTTATATGTGTTCCTAGAAAATTGTATTGAAAAATGTTAGTAGCAATATTGCGGATTAGATCCGTGATCTGAGGTTTATCCTCATTGCTGCCTGAAGAATTATGTCCTTAATGCACGCTAGGTAGTGGACCTATTGCAGGGCGGAATCGAGGCGTTATGAGCGTTTGGCTAGCTCAATATGATGACTACTTGATAGTTTAGTGCACCATGCTTAGCGGCTTAGAATCGGGACTTCAAAGGCGTTTTGAGCGTCATGGACCATATGAGATGTTCCAGGAGTTGAAGTTAATATTTCAAGCAAATACCGAGTTGAGAGATATGAAGTCTCCAACAAGTTCTATAGCTAAAAGATGGAGAGAATCACTCAACTAGTGAGCATGTGCTCAGTTATGCAGGTACTTCAATCGCTTGAATCAAGTGGGAGTTAATCTTCGAGATAAGATAGTGATTGACAGAATTCTCTAGTCACCATCACCAAGTTAGTAGAACCGTGATGAACTATAATATGCAAGGGATGACAAAAGTAATTCCCAAGCTCTTACGTGATCTTTGAAATCGTGAAGGTAGAAATCAATGAAAAGAGCATCAAGTGTTGATGATTGACAAGACCACTAGTCTCAAGGAAAAGGCAAAGGGAAGAAGGGAACTTCAAAAGAGCGGCAAGCAAGTTGCTACTCGGTGAAGAAGCCCAAGTCTGGACCTAAGCTTGAGACTAAGTGCTTTTAACTACAATGGAATTGGTCCTTTGAAGCGGAACTACCCCAAGTGTTTGGCGGATAAGAAGGATGGCAAGGTGAACAAAGGTATATTTGATATCAGGTTATTGATGTGTGCTTTACTAGTGTTTATAGTAGCCCCAGTATTTGATACTTGTTAGGTTGCTAAGATTAGTAACTTCGAAGCAGGAGTTCTGAATAAGCAGAAACTAGTTGAAGGGAAATAACGATGAGTGTTGGAAGTAGTTCAAGATTGATATGATCATCATCGCACTCCTATACTTTCGGGATTAGTGTTAAACCTAAATAAATGTTATTTGGCGTTTGCGTTGAGCATGAATATGATTTGATCATGTTTATTGCAATCTGGTTATTCATTTAAGTAAGAGAATAAATTGTTGTTACATTTACATGAATAAAACCTTATATGGTTACACCCAATGAAAATGGTTCGTTGGATCTCGATCATAGTGATACACATATTCATAATATTGATGCCAAAAGATGCAAAGTTAATAATGATAGTGCAACTTATTTGTAGCCTTGCCGTTTAGGTCATATTGGTGTAAAGCGCATGAAGAAACTCCATCTTGATGGGATTTTGGAATCACTTGATTATGAATCACTTGATGCTTGCGAACCATGCCTTATGGGCAAGATGACTAAAGACTCTGTTCTCGGAACAATGGGCGAGCAAATGACTTATTGGAAATAATACATCTTGATGTATGCGGTCCGATGAGTGTTAAAGCTCACGGCAAATATCGTTATTTTCGACCTTCACAGATGATTTGAGCAGATATGGGTATATCTACTTGATGAAACACAAATCGAAACATTTGAAAAGTTCAAAAGAATTTGAGTGAAGTGAAGAATCATCGTAACAAGAAAATAAAAGTTTCTCGATATGATCATACGGGAAAAATATTTGAGTTCTGAGTTTGGCCTTGATTAAATCAATGTGAAATAGTTTCACTACTCCGCCACAGAACACCACAGCATAATGGTGTGTCGAGCGTCGTAACCGCACTTTATTGGATATGGTGTGATCTATGATGTATCTTACCGATTTACCACTATCGTTTTGGGGTTATGCATTAGAGACAGCTGCATTCACGTTTAATAGGGCACCATCTAAATCCGTTGAGATGACACCGTATGAACTATGGTTTAGCGATAAACCTAAGCTGTCATTTCTTAAAGTTTGGAGTTGTGATGCTTATGTGAAAAGTTTTCACGATAAGCTCGAACCCAAATCGGAGAATCGTCTTCATAGAATACCCAAAGGTAACTATTGGGTACACCTTCTATCACAGATCTGAAGGCAAGTTTTTCGTTGCTAAGATGGATCTTTTCTAGAAGAAGTTTCTCTCGAAAGAAGTGAGTGGGAGGAAAGTAGAAACTTGATGAGGTAATTGTACCTTCTCCCTTATTGGAAAGTAGTTCATCACGAAATCAGTTCGGTGATTCCTACACCAAATAGTGAGGAAGTTGATGATGATGATCATGAAACTTCAGATCAAGTTGCTACTAAACCTCGTGGGTCTTCGAATAAGATCCGCACCAGTGTGATGCGGTAATCGTGTTACGGAAATCATGTTACTAGACCATGATGAACCTACAAACTATGAGAAGCGATGATGAGCCCAGATTCAGCGAAATGGCTTGAGGCCATGAAATCTGAGATGGGATCCATGTATGAGAACAAAGTATGGACTTTGATGGAGTTGCCCGATGATCGGCAAGCCATGTTATATAAATGGATCTTCAAGAGGAAGGCAGATCTTGATAGTAGTGTTACTATCTACAAAGCTCGACTTATGCAAAAGGTTTTCGACAAGTTCAAGGTGTTGACTACAATGAGATTTTCTCAAGCATGGCGATTCTTAAGTCTGTCCGAATCATGTTAGCAATTGCCACATTTATGAAATCGGCAAATGGATGTCAAAACTGCATTCTTAATGCATTTCTTAAAGAAAGAGTTGTATATGATGCAACGAGAAGATTTTGTCAATCCTAAAGGTGCTAACAAAATGTGCAAGCTCAGCGATCCATCAATGGTGGTGCAAGCATCTCGGAGTTGGAATATATGCTTTGATGTGTTGATCATAGCATATGATTTTATCTGAGACTTTTGAGAAGCTTTGTATTTACAAGAAAGTGAGTGGGAGCACTACAGCATTTACGATAAGTATATGTGAATGACATATTGTTGATCGGAAATAATGTAGAATTATACGCAAAGCATAAAGGAGTATTTGAAAGGGTTTTTCAAAGAAGGACCTCGGTGAAGCTGCTTACATATTGAGCATCAAGATCTATAGAGATAGATCAAGGCGGCTTGATAAGTTTTTCAATAAAATATACCTTGTCAAGATTTTGAAGTAGTTCAAAATGGAGCAGTCAAAGAAAAGTTCTTTTGTGTTGCAAAGGTGTGAAATTGAGTAAAGACTCAAAATCCGACCACGGCAGAAAATAGAAAAGAGAATGAAAGTCATTCCCTATGCCTCGATCATAGGTTCTATAAAGTATGCTATGCCATGTACCGGACCTATTGTGTACCTTGCTCGAATTTGGCAAGGGAGTACAATGGTGATCTAGGAGTAGATCCTTTGGACATTGGTCAAGAACATCCTTAGTAAGGACTAAGGAAATATTTCTCGATTATGGAGGTGATAAAAGGCCCGTCGAAAGAGTTACATCGATGCAAGCATTTTACACTGATCCAGATGACTCTAAGTCTCAATCTGGATACATATTGAAAGTGGGAGCAATTAGCTAGAGTAGCTCGGTCACGAGCATTGTAGACATAGAATATTTGCAAAATAGATCGGACTCTGAATGTGTGAGACCCGTTGACTAAGCTTCTCTCACGAGCAAAACATGATCATACCTTAGTACTCTTTGGGTGTTAATCACATAGCGATGTGAACTAGATTATTGACTCTAGTAAACCCTTTGGGTGTTGGTCACATGGCGATGTGAACTATGGGTGTTAATCACATACGAGATGTGAATATTAGTGATGAATCACATGATGATGTGAACTAGATTATTGACTCTAGTGCAAGTGGGAGGCTGAAGGAAATATGCCCTAGAGGCAATAATAAAGTTATTATTTATTTCCTTATTTCATGATAAATGTTTATTATTCATGCTAGAATTGTATTAACAGGAAACATAATACATGTGTGAATACATAGACAAATATAGTGTCACTAGTATGCCTCTACTTGACTAGCTCGTTGAATCAAAAATGGTTAAGTTTCCTAGCCATAGACATGAGTTGTCATTTGATTAACGGGATCACATCATTAGGAGAATGATGTGATTGACATGACCCATTCCGTTAGCCTAGCACATGATCGTTTAGTATGTTGCTATTGCTTTCTTCATGACTTATACATGTTCACTGTAACTATGAGATTATGCAACTCCGTTTACGGAGGAACACTTTGGGTGCTACCAAGCGTCTGGCGTAAGCTGGGTGATTATAAAGGATTACTACAGGTGTCTCCAAAGGTACATGTTGGGTTGGCGTATTTGAGATTAGGTTTTGTCACTCCGATTGTCGGAGAGGTATCTCTGGGCCTTCTCGGTAATACTCATCACCTAAGCCTTGCAAGCATTGTAACTAATGAGTTAGTTACGAGATGATGTATTACGGAGCGAGTAAAGAGACTTGCGTAGCGAGATTGAACTAGGTATTGGATACAAGCGATCGAATCTCGGGCAAGTAACTATACCGATGACAAAGGAACAAAGTATGTTGTTATCGCGGTTTGACGATAAAGATCTTCGTAGAATATGTAGGAGCCAATATGGGCATCCAGGTTCCGCTATTGGTTATTGACCAAGAATAGTTCTAGGTCATGTCTACATAGTTCTCGAACCCGTAGAATCCTTGCAACAAGGTTTCGATGTGGTTATATTATGAGTTTATGAGTTTTGATGTACGAAGGAGTTGAGTCCCGGATGAGATCGGGGACATGACGAGAGTCTCGAAATGGTCGAGGCGTAAAGATCGATATATTGGGCGACTATATTCGGAGTTGGAAAGGTTCGAATGATTGGGTATTTTTGATCTGGGAGAGTTACGGGAATTCGCCGGGGAAGTATTGGGCCTTATTGGGCCTGCGGAAGAGAGAGGGGCTGCCTAGGGCAGGGCGCGCCCCATGGCCTAGTCCGGTGGACTAGGGGAGGCCGCACCCTTCTCTCTTCCCCTTCCCCAAAGTCCTAGTCCAACTAGAAGAGGAGTCCTACTCGGTGGGAGTAGGACTCCTCGGCAGCGCCTCTCTAGGGCGGCCTCCTCCTCCCTCCCTCCTTTATATCTGAGGGGCAGGGGGGCACCCATGACACACAAGTTGATCTGGATCTTTCCTTAGCCGTGTCGGTGCCCCTTCCACCATATTCCGCCCGGTCATATCGTCGCGGAGCTTAAGTGAAGCCTGCGCGGAGAAGTCATATCGTCGCGGAGCTTAAGCGAAACCTGCGTCGATGGAGCATCAACATCGTCCTGCGCCGTCGTCTTGTGGAACTCATCCCGACACTTTGCTGGATCGGTCAGGGGATCGTCATCGAGCTGAGCGTGTGCGAGAACTTCGGAGGTGCCGTCGTTCGGTGCTTGGATCGGTCGGATCGTGAAGGCGTCGACTACATCAACAGCGTTGTTATAGCGCTTCGCTTTCGGTCTCACAGTGCGTGGGCGGACCTCTCCCCTCTCGTTGCTATGCCATCACCATGGTCTTGCGTGATCGTAGGAAATTTTTGAAATTACTCGTTCCCCAGCAATCCATGCCTAGTTTATCCACTTCCATTGAATTATCGGCAATGGTTGCAACAATCCTCTTTGGCCGATGTTCGCCTTCACTCTTTGACATACATCACAAACTGCTACATACTCTGCAATATCCTTCTTCATTCCGGTCCACGAATGTTTCTTCAAATCTAAATACATCTTGGTATTTCTGGGTGAATCGAATAGGGTGAATCATGTGCCTCTTGCGAGAATCAACTTCACGATCTCCGGGTCATTTGGCACATAAACACGGTCCTCAAACCATAGGGTATCGTGCTCATCCTCACGAAATCCCTTAGCTTTTCCTTCGCTCATTTTCTCCTTTATAGAGGCAACTTCCTTATCGCCTTTTGAGCTTCTCTGATTTTGTCCATCAACGTGGTTGAATCTCCAATGCTGCTACATAGCCTCTCGGAACTATTTCCAAACATAGCTCTCAAGGTCTTTGGCTAACTCCTTGGGTATTCCTCCACCGTTAGTGTATTGGCGTGGCTCTTATGGCTCAATAAATGCGCTACAACGTTAGCCTTCCGGGGTGATAATGCAATCTCATATCATAATCCTTAATAAGCTCCAACCATCTCCTCATGCGAGATTTAATTCCTACTGCGTGAAGATGTACTTCAAACTCTTGTGATCCGTGTACACCTCACAATGATTTCCAATGAGAAAATGTCTCCATGTCTTCAATGCATACTGTGGCTGCTAACTCCAAATCATGTGTGGCATAATTCAACTCGTGAGGCTTAAGTTGTCGTGAAGCATCTGAAACAACTCTTCCTTCTTGCATAAGCCTTTGCTCCAAGTCCTCGGCGTGAAGCGTCGGAATACACCTCATAATCCTTGGTCGATCGGCAAAATTAACACTAGTGAGGTAACCAATCTTTTCTTCAACTCCTGAAAACTTGCCTCACAATCCTCGGTCCATATGAACTTGGTATCCTTTTTGACAATTCCGTCATAGGCTTTGCAATCCTTGAGAAATTCTCAATGAATCTTGGTAGTATCCTGCGAGTCAAAACTCGGATCTCTCAAGCTGTCGTTGGTGCTTCCCATTTGATTCTGGTCTCAACCTTTGTGGGGTCAATTGCTATCCCTTCTCCGGATATAACATGTCCAAGAAATCCAACTTCCTTTAGCCAAAACTCACATTTCTTTGAACTTGGCATATAGCGATGTTCTCTTAGCTTCTCCAAAACCAATACATAAATGTTCCTATGTTCTTCTTCATTCTTTGAGAAAACCAAAATATCATCTATGAACACCACGACGAACTTATCCAAAAACTCCATAAACACTTTGTTCATCGAGGTTCATGAAATAGGCTGGCGTGTTAGTCAGTCCAAATGACATAACGGTATATTCATACAGTCCATATCTAAGTGGTAAATGTTGTCTTAGGTATGTCACTGCTCCCGAATCTTCAGCTGATGGTACCACGATGCAAATTGATCTTGGAAAACACTTTAGCTCCTTGCAAGCGATCAAACAGATCATTTATCATAGGTATTGAGTACTTGTTCTTGATTGTTACTTCATTTAACCCACGATAGTCAACAACCATCCATAACGATCCGTCCTTCTTCTCTACTAAAAGTGCGGGTGATCCCCAAAGGCGAAGAACTTGGGCGTATAAAACCTTTATCAATAGCTCCTTAATCGCTTCTTGATTTCCGCCAAATCCTGTGTGGGCATCTTGTATGGTAAACCGATATCGAACTGTTCACGGCAGCAGCTCAATCAAAAACTCAATGTCTCTATCTGGTGGCATTCTGGCAATTCCTCGGAAATACATCAGGGTAATCCTTCTGCTGGCACCTCTTCTGCACCACTCACGATAAGGAACTTACTTGATTCCTATTTGGTCCATGTCGCGATACATACCTAATCCTTCTTCCCTACGGTGTCGTGAGCAAAATCGTCTTACTTGCGCAATCGATGTTTCCCCATACATCGATAGCCAATCCATACCAAGAATCACATCAATCCTTGGGCTTCCAAAATGATCAAATCCGTCAGAACACATGCCTTCCTATACTTAATGGCACTTGAAAACATCCTTATGCGGCCATATACTCCGCTCTGGTGAGCTTACTAGCATAGGGGTTTTAAGAATCTGAGTAGGCAGGCTATACTTTTCTACAAATCCTTGATATGTATGAATCGTTGCACGGTATCGAAAAGAACTAGTGCGATAAAAGACTTAACCAAAAACTTACCGATTCTTGCATCGGGCTGATCTTCAACCTCCTCCACATCAATGTGGTTCACATCCTCTGTTGAAAGGTTTGGCTTCTTTCCAGCGCTTCCATTTCCTCCTTGGCCTTGGGACATTCATTTGCATAATGTCGGTCTTGGAACACTTATAACGGTGACATGGCTCAGGTCTTTCTTGGTTGGGGTTGATGGTGTGGTTCGGTTACGGCGTTGCTTCCTCCATTCCGTTACCATTTTGTGGCCATTATGGTTGTCGAACTACCTCCTCCATGGGTATCTTGGCTGAACTCCTGCTTAGGGGTATATCGGGCTTCTCTGGGCTCGAGTTATACTTCCCTGCCCATACTTCCTCTTGCGATTCTCAATTTCTTTGTTGCTTTCCTTCAATCATGAGGCACGGTCTACCAACTCTGGTAGTTGTTGAAACTTGCTACCATCAGCTGCATGCTTAACTCATCATTCAGTCCTTCGAAACTTCTCACCTTGCTGCATCATGTAGCGTCGTCATCAGGGCATAACGTGCTAACACTAAAATCATCCACATATTGGCCATGATCCTTCCTCCTTGGCGTAAATTGCGAAACTCACGCTTCTTCATGGCCATAGCTCCTGCTTTGAGACATGGGCGGTCTGGAGCTTCTTGGCCGATCCCATGTGGCGGTGTCTCTGAGGTAAGTGGTGTAAAATTCTCCCACCATCTTTGTGCGGGTCCTTCAAGTGGTGTGCAGCAAACTTCACCTTCTCTCCATCTGTACATCCTGCGGTGGTCAACTCCCTCCCTATCTTCTGGAGCCAATCATACGCTACAATCGGCTCGGTACTACTAGAATACACAGTGATTCAGCCTAAGGAAGCGACAAGTGATCCATGGTGGTGGTGGTGGTGGGTTGTTGTTGTTGTTGTTGTTGCCTTGGTTACTGTACCAATGTTTGGATCAAAGTGTTACTGCTGCTTTGGATCAATGGGTGATCTCTGGCGGAAAACAAACCGAATTAGCATCTCGGAGGCATCTGAAGGGTTTAGAAAAGAAGAGAATTAAGAATAGAGTGAGGTCTAAGGGAAACACTACCCAAATGTATATGAGCAAATGCACACAAAATCACTTCATTCAATTCAAACAAAGGGCTTTAGCGATCTAACTATCGCAAAAGTGCGTGTACTATGATGTTACATGGAGGTAATACTACTAATGTGTGGGGTCATCTACTAATTTGAACGGTGGAAGACTCCATGATGTACTGCTCGATTTTGTCTTCAAAGTCGGGTTCACTTGGATCCGAATCGGTGTCGTCGATGATGATGTAGTTGCTCGGACGGCCGGCGTACTTGTCTTCATTCTTGGCGCCAATTTCTTCTTGAGTTCTTCAATCTCATACTTAAGATCGTTATTGTGTCTTGCTACATTTCTGATCTCGTCCATATAGTCCTTACGTGTAGACTTTAGTTCTTCTTCAAGTTCGATGATCCTTCCCTTCGCATTCTTCAATTCGATCATATCATTGCATCTGGTTCTCTGGCGTCGAATGTCTTTGGTTTAACTCTGGATGAAAGCTGCAATGGATCTATCCTTCTTGGTCTTGACTATCTCCCATTGTTCATCGGCGTCCATAAATCGATAGATGGTGTCCTTGAGGTCTTCTTGGTAAACTTCTCCAATCGTCCCATGGTGATATGAGCTGCCATCCTCTTTCCCGGACTCGGTTGGTGCTGAAAACACTATCTATAGGCTTGGTGATTGGGCGAATGTCCTTCCGGAATGTGAGCTTGAATCTTCAGCGCTCTTCTTGAGCAGTGGCGTTGAAAGTCCGGTGAAACTTGGTAGTCAATGTTCGGTACTTGGTGACTTCCTTCAAGTGAAATCAAAAGGTGTGCCTTCATCGGTTGGGCGTACTTGATCTTGGCGTCCTTCATCCTAAAAGAGTAGAAAAGATGAGGAGTTAGAAAATGGGAAGAGTAGTGATCTATGGTTTTAACTTAGTGGTCGTGTCCTCTGATCGGCGTGTGCTCGATACCATCTCTGTGGCGACCCGACCGAGTGGATCAAGTCTCGTGCTCGGTGTCATCCTGGATCGATAATCGCGACACCACACGATGCTTGAAGGATTTATATGAGTAGCAATCACACACTTGTTACATCGTTGCCCAAAGAGGACTTATTACAATAAATATGGCTTAAGGCCATCTAATAACGATAACGCGGAAGACTTGGAAGATAAGTGAGTCCATCAACTCCGGTAACATCCGAGTATAGAACCACGACCTAAAGCACCTTACTAAATAAATGCGAAAATGCGCAACATGAAAGTTGCAGCCAAAGCAATTGACACATGGAATATCTTGGCAATGTAACACATAGAGAGAAATAATGAGTATTGGCTATACTACATGCATATTGGGCTGGTGGAAAAGCTCTATAGTTCTGATTTTGCATAAAGCCAGTTTTCCCTCTTGCAAAGGAATAAATTTGTTTAACTATCATGGTGGTTGTTAAACATTGAGAATGGTTGATGACATCCTCAATCCCAATTAAAAGTACTCATTAAAAACCCAACAATATTAAATTAGAGTAACATGTTGAGATTCACATGATATTCAAGTACTAGATACTCAAGATGTCCATAACAGGGGACACGGCTAATCATGATTAGTTTATACACTCTGAGAGGTTTAGCACTTTTCCCCACAAGACTCGATCGCCTCCGTTTGGTTTCTCGCACTACATGGTGTTTGAGAGCGGATGGCCGAGACATAGTCTTTCGAAGCATTTGCACCTTACGATGGGTAGACCGTACCACCTACAACCCCTACATCAGCTAGTCTACCCTTGAAGTTCACCGACTTAATCAACTATGCGAGCCCATAATGGCTTGTGGTGCACGGAAGTTACTAGCATGAATGATCTTATGATCCCTTTGAGCACAGGTGGCGGTCAGAAGAAAAACAAGCAAGTCTGATAGAAACCAGGTGCCTCAATAAGTTGCCACCTTAAATAAACCATTAATTTAACAATCTCACATACATCATGGAATACACTCACCCAATACCGTCTACTAGCATAGCATAGCATAATAAGCAAGCGTAGAAGTAACTCCGAGGTTTCATAAGTAAAAGCAGGTAATAGGTACTACCTCAATCTACTTCCCATCCCACAATTTATTTTAGATCCTAATCATGCAAGTGTTAGGATTGATCGATGCATAAAAAGCTGGGTATGAGAAAGTATGATCAAAGTGTTACTTGCCTTGCGATGATCCATGAAACCTAGAGACTTCGAGTAACAAGCGGCGCACTCACGGGTGATCTATCGCGGACAAACAACAAGCATACAATAAGTACTCATCTAATGCACGGGTAAATCTCGAATAGAAGATCTAACGGAAAGTTCAACTTAAGAACCACAGGTTGCAAAAGAATCGAATCAAATAAAACAGCGAAAGTCAAGCGACGAAAGAAAACAACTTCGGTTCTAGCAAGTTGAAACTAAGTCAAATTTTACAGTAGCAAAACTTTGTTTAAGTTGATTAATCGGAGCGGCGGTTTGAGATGAAACTCGGCGCTTGAATCACGATTCCGATAAGCGGCGAGAAGATAGACTAGAAAGAAAATCGGATCTGAAATCGCTATCGAAAAATAGCGGAATAAATCCGATGAGAAAGAAAAGCGACGAGCGGTTGAGCGAGCGGACGTTCATTAACGAAACAAACCGGTGATCACGTTCGTTAGGGAATGAGCAGTCCGTGAATGCTTGCTAAACAAAACCGGAAAGAAAAACCGGCGAGAAAAACCGATCTAGGGTTTGGAAAAAGAAAAGCGAAGCGAAAACCGATCTAGAAGCCGGGCGGAAGCGAGCGGAGCCGGAGCGATTCTGAAAAACCGAACGAGGAAAAGAAAAGGTGGCCTTGGCTTGAGGCTAGTACCTCGAAGAAGCGAGGGCTCGGCGGCGGTGTAGGAGGCGGCTAGCTGCTGCTGCTGGAGGAGAGGAGAGGAGAGGTGTTGGTTTGATGTGTTAGAGGGGTGCTTGGGTATTTATATTGGGGAGGGAGGGTTTTGCTTGGGGTAGGGACAAGAAATAGACTAGAATTAGGAAACAAAGAGGAAAAGATCTAGAAACAAACACGGAATAAGCAGGCAGTGGCTCCTCCTGGCGCTGGCCTTGTGAGCGATGGCCTTAGCCTCTGGCCGGCGGTGGCTTAGCGACTTGGGCCTTTGGCCCAAAGCGGCTGAGGTTTTATCGGTTTTTGTGAGAAAAATCTGAAAAAAAATCTAAGCGAACTCCAAAATTAAAAAAATAAACTTTCCTCGACTCCTAAAATGAGTGAACAAAATGAACTTTAACATGGGGCCTAAAATGCAATTTTGAAAACACGCATTTTCCACAGAAGCAAATAAACTCAAGAAAAATCCAAAATTTGATTTATTTATTAAATCTTCATTTTTCTAAATTTTGGGAAAGTCATATTATTCCTCTCTTATTTTTGATAGTAGAAATAATTAAAGATAAAATAAATAAAAATCAAATGATCCTATTTTCATAGTTTTGAGAGAACTCAAATCTGAAAATTTTGAAATCTACAACTCTCTCAGGGTCCTTGAGTTGCGTGAATTTCTAGGATCAACAAAATGCAAGAAAATATGTTATGCATGATGATCTAATGTATAACATTCCAAATTAAAATTTGGGATGTTACACTATCTCTGATGGGATTGTCGGTGTTTCCTTTGTTTGGAAGCTTATAAGGAATCTCTAGCAGAACCCTATCCTAAAAGTCGGGATCTCTCCTTATCCCAGCTTCTTTACCCATATGCATGCGCCGTAAATGATGACGGTAAGCCCTTGTCACTTTGATTTAGCGATCCATGTAGGCATCGATTCGGACTTGGAGGCTTGATTTGGGTGTCGACTTGGGTTTAGGTCGGGATTTAGGGTTTAAATGCAGTTCGACTAGGGTGTCTAGTAAAGGATTTATTAGACTCAAAGTGCTTGTAATGTAGTGAGAATGCTTGTTCAAAGTGCTATGTTGTGCTTACAAGGAGTGTCACGTCCTGTTGTCGGTCGTTCTGACCACTTTGTGGTAGCGTCTTTGCGACATGACGACCCATAACCACTTCCATAGCGGACCCACGCCCGCTGCGAGGCAAGCCAAACAAAAGCACAACCTGAAATTCTCCACCCAGTGACTCGGGGTTAGTTTGGTTGCTACCACGGATATGTGCTGGAGAAAAAAGGGTGCTGGTATGTGCACGAGTCATTGATATTTTCTGCCTGACCAGGCAAATTTGACATGTACACGTTTGGTTCACAACCTGGCCTGGATAGGTGCTTAGAAGCTAGTAAAAGCTAGATGCCTTGAAAAGTCTCCTGTGGGTCCCTTTCTCACCTAGGATTAGTAGCCCAGGCAACGGCCAGGCAACGGCCAGGCGCTCGATGGTGGACGCCTGGGCCAGGCTAATTGTGCCGCACGTGATTCAAGGCAGGCTAATGATTGCAGCCTACACTTCAGGCCAGGCACTCATTTTATTTTCCAGGCACAAACCAAACAACACTCAGGCAAGTCTCAGGCAGCCTCCAGGCCAGGCACAAAGTACCCAGGGCAGCAACCAAACTGACCCTCACACCGTCACACTCCCTCGCGCTCACATCACATCAAAACAGCGAGAGAACGCGCCGAGGATTCAGAGAACACGCCGCCTCCACGGACCACGCACCGCTCGACAGCCGAGAATGCTCCTCCTCTTCGCGCTCCTCGCCGGCGCCGCCGCTTTCCGCCTTCCTCCTCTTCAAGTTCGCCACCGCCGACGGTAAGCAACGCCGCGTCTCCATTCTCTCCCCTTCCGCCCGCGACCGAACCTAGGCCTATATTCCACTCAAGTATCCCCCTTCGTGCTTCGTTCCCCTCTAAATTCTTCGCTGCTGGCCGGGGCTAATCGGTCTTGTTCTTGGCTGGGCGCAGGGGATTTCACCCTCTTGTCGTGCGGCCGGCCGCAGCAGGACAAAGTGGACAGCAAGGTTGGTGTTGTTTGCTGCTCCTTGCCTATCATCTCGTCGGATTCGTTGTCTGAATTCCGTATGCTTGCGTTTTCCTTTCTTTGGTGCCCTTCAGGTTGTATGGATCACGGGAGCCAGCCGTGGGATTGGTGAGTTTACTTCTCCATCTATTGAATCGGGTGAATTTCATCGCAAGAAAAAAAAAAGAATAGGGAATTTGGTCATAGTAAACTGGGTGTCATATGATTTCTTAGGTGCCAACCCTTTTGTTGTGGTTGTGATTTATGACTCTGGGTTGTTGAACTTGATCTTTGTTTTAAGCGCATGTCCTGAGTGGTAAACTTTAGGTGTATTGCTTCGGTTAGGGTGACGGTCACAAAATAAGAATTACGCCCGATGATGAGATCATGCTATGGTACATATGCTTTTTAAGTATTAATGCTGTATAGATTGCATATTCTCTAGTTATAGGCAGAGGAAGAATCAATAGAACTTACTTTTTGTGCTAGTTTATTAGTGGATAGTGATTTTCACCATTGGACAGTGGTTAGAAGATTACTTTTTATATCCCTGACCTGGCCTTGTTTCCAGTTTTATCTGTGTTTCGATAGGAACCTTATATTTGGAAAACCTTGTAATATAACTGATATTGCAAATATGCTAATCAGTGAACTGTAATACAGAAAGGAATTATAGATTTTGTGATGACCTGCTAAGCAGCAATGTAAGCAAAATTGCACTTCTCAAAGCTGATTGTATGATTTTTAAGCCAAATGGAGGTATTACCGTTGTTCATTAGTGAAAGGTATTTTGTAGGTTTAGTGTCTGCCTTATGTTTGTTGCGGTGTAGTTTTAAATGGTTAATTCACGTAGAACCTATTCATGGATCACTTTCAGTTTGATAATTGGATATATGTTATTTACATGTCATCCTTTTGCTAAATTTCATGATATGTTTGCTAAATTTAGCATATTGTTCCACGATAACCAGAATGATTTCTTGTAATGCTAGGGAGGTTCTTTCTATGCAGTTTGCGAGTTTAGGAGCAAAGCTCATACTATCTGCGTAACAAGGAGGAGCTTGAGAGAGTGAAGCGTAACATCATCAGTAAGTTTGAAAAACTCATGTTGTCTTCTAGTAGGGTAGTGGAAATCTGAGTTCTGGACGAGTTTGAATTTCATGTTTTTCTGTTCTCTTTATTCTTCAAAGGCAAGCATCCAGATAGCAAAGTTGAAGTGTTACCCATGGATTTATCATCTGATGAAGATTCTCTGAAAGAAGTTGTACACTCAAGCGGAATCACTCTTTTCCAGTGCAGGCATTGACTATATGATGCACAATCGGCCTTTGAGCGTCAGTAAATATTATCATACACTTTCTATCAGCCTAAATCCCTTTTAGTCTAGCTACACAACCACCACAAGTTTTTGCTTGCTAAATAAATCAATAAAATTGCAGAAAGGGGGCCCTGGAAGAAACTGAGGAAGGTCTTAAGGTATGTGAACCATCTTTTACTTTGTTCTTTATATCGTTATCGACAACGTAACTTCCTGCTAATTATTTCTTGTTACATGAGCTACTTTTCATGTCAATGTCTTTGGAACAATTACTTTGACTCGCCTTCTGCACCTTTCATGTTGGATAGAGGGATGGGTCATTTTGTTGTGGTATGTCTGTAATGGAACTTATTGTCAACATGATTTCTATTAGGTTATTATTGTAGCTAACTTCGCTATTCACAGATGAGTAGTGCAGCTGGAAGGTGCCCACACCTGGTCAGGCTCTTTACTCTGCTTCCAAACATGCTCTCAATGGCTACTTTGCTTCTCTGCGCTCTGAGGTATTAAAATCATACCTTTAGCTCATTAAGCTTGCAACATAATACATTCTGGGTATGCTAAATTTATATGCATATGAATTATCCTCTTCTGTTATCGACAAGTATTCATAGACAATCTTTCTTCTGTAATCAAGAGCATTGACTGTATTTTCTGTTCAAATGGAATTTCGTGGTTAGATGGTTCTCTGTAGATATTTAGTTGTTTTCCTGTATGTTTTGTTTGTTTTTTGCGACTATGTTGCTCAAGCTATATATCTTCCATGCTGCAGTTATGTACAAAGGGCATTAAGGTCACTGT
The DNA here is from genome assembly GCA_021605205.1 of Aegilops longissima. Taxonomy (NCBI): domain Eukaryota; kingdom Viridiplantae; phylum Streptophyta; class Magnoliopsida; order Poales; family Poaceae; genus Aegilops; species Aegilops longissima. The sequence continues at coordinate 25,383 of JAHIAM010003866.1, forward strand.
TGTCTGTCCTGGACCTATTGAAACACCAGTATCTTCTGGTGCAACTTCTTCATCACAAAGGCATTCATCCGAGGTTATGCTTTGTTTATTAGACTTCTCTTTATTTTTACGAACAAACAGAAGTAGTTTGCTAGACAAAGTCACACAAAGACCTCACCTCAGCTAAGCATAGTTTTTTGATAATGAAGCTATGTCACCTCAGCTAAGCATAGTTTGCAGTGCTTATTTCCAAATCTTATGTGAAAATGAGGCTATGTAAAATTCTATTAGCTACCATCTTTTGTGTTTCATAGTATTACAGTTAGATAAATTCTTTTATCCAGACATTTCATCCCACATGTGTTAGAACAAGCCCAATAATTGCAACTGCTGAATCGAACGAGGTTATCATAATCCAGCAGTGTTCTAAAATGCATGTTGTTTGTGTCTAGACTTGCTTTAATGTTTTTTTGTTGTACATACGTTATCACATTCTGCTCACGTCCTAACATCTTGTACTTGCTTAACTGTTGAAAGTTGGTTCTCAGTCCCCTTCTCTAATCGTTGTTTCTTATATTTACTCATTCTTCATTCTTGTTAACCTATGCAGAAAGCGTGTTTCAGTGGAAAGATGTGCTGAACTGACAATAGTTGCCGCAACTCATGGACTAAAAGAAGCATGGATATCATATCAGGTATATTTCATTCTGAACATTACTGCTTGGACCATTTAAGAAGCCTGAAGTCTTAATTTATTATGCTCACATAGTACTCCCTCCGATCCTTTCTAGTTTGCATATAAATTTTACCCGAAGTCAAAGTACCTTTACTTTGACCATACTTATAGGAAAAAAAGTATCAACATTCACAATGCTTAATCAATATTTTTAGATTCATTATGAAATGTAGTTTGATGATATATATATTTGGTATTCTAGATGTTAATATTTTTCATATAAATTTGGTCAAACTTTGCAAAGTTTGACCTGACAGAAATCTATCTGTGAATAAAAAGGACGGAGGAGTATATATTATGCTAGAAACTTACCAGCATATCTGACTCATTTACACAATATAAGCTTTCCTAATGGATCCTTGAAACTTTGTGCCCACATTTTTCTGAGCAATAACATCAGTTAGCTAGTGCCTGTACTAACATAAAAGCTTCTATAATATAATAATGTGTTAAGTACAATCACTATGTTGTAGTAACCTCTGGTTGTAGCTTGTATCACTATGTTATACTATTGGTTCAAGTATCTATGACATGAAGTTTCTATTTTATGTCTGGCACTCTGCATAGTGTATTTTCATCTATATTTAGGTTACATATTGAATCTGAATTTTAGTGGCTTCCTTTGCAGCCTGTGCTGGCTGTTATGTCGTGGTGCAATACATGCCAACAATTGGATGCTGGCTTATGGACAAGGTAATCTTTTCTAGTTTGGTGTTTTTCTTTTCCTTATCTACTGGTGAACTGTCTTTGCATCCTCCAGTCAGAACAAACTTGTCACAGGTAGAAATCGTGTGGACAAACTTGATCAGTGTATTTAGCTTTAAAGCACTTTCATGTTGTCACACTTATATGACTTTAAAATAGAAAAGTTTTTTTTCATACCGCAACTACAGTCAGCCCATTTGGAATAATGATAGGAAAAATGCAAAAACGTGGAAAATTCATGAATTACAGCGGCATGGCTCAGAGTCTCACACATCCTGTACAGATTGAAAACACGTGAATAGAAGAGAAACCAGTTGGAATATAGGATAGGTATAACATGGAGACTCGTGGATGGAAGAATCACTTGAAAGGAAACATGGGGAATATTTCCTTTGATTTTGAAGTGGAAATTTTCCGTGTGTTTTGAACAATAGTTGATTTCCTCCAAAATGTGTCGAAAGATTTTTGGGAGCCGTTCCTTCGCTCTGTATCATTTGATTTCATTTTTCTTTGTTGAAGTGGGGCCTTAGATTTCACCCTCAACCTTCAAACTGGTAAGTCTAAGGATGTCTGACCCTAAGCTCTGGAAACCCTTTTTGAGAATTTTTCTTTGAGAATAGGAGCTCCTTTTCATCCATGAGATGCAGCAAGGTTTTTTAATGATGTGCAGTGGTTTTGAAGGAATTTAAGATTCTGGCAGGTGGCTACTTTAGAAATACTCTGAGATAAAAGGAAAATTGCCACAAATGTTAATTTTTGGAAACTGGAATTTGAAGAAAATAAATTTACAAATACAAGCGTACAATGACTGCAACAATAAGGCTAAATAGAGTGTTTCCACGCACTTAAAAAACATTTAGGTTTTCTTACAAATGTGTATAAATCATTTGTGAGTTTTGCTGTATTATCTTGTTTGTTCAGAATACTAATGATATTTTTCCTTCCAAGTTTCTGCTGTTATTACTATTTCTTAAAATTCTCTAATTCTTTAGTAAATTTTCAGGAATATTTCGTATTTATAAAATTAAATTCCTGGTACTTCTCTTTGTTAAATTTTGTATTATAATATTTTAGGTTTTGTGATTTGCTCCTTGTCTCTTACAGTTTCTTCAATATTTTCTGACTTTTTATCTAAATTGTTGGTGTTCCACCATTTTGTCATTCTAAATTTCCTTAGTTTTCAAGGCTTATTTGTTGAATATACTGACTGGGTTGTGCCTTGCTTTGCATTCATGGTAGTTCAAGAGTTGAGAAATAAATAAGTAGGTTCAGCGGCATGGTTAAAACTTGTTGGGGACTGAAATCTTAGAAGTAAAAATGTAGTCCTATCGTGCAATTTTGAGGACTGCAGTCGAAAAAATTGAAACAATGTTTGAGCAGCTATTTTATTCTGTCCTACTACCTTACATTGTCAATATAATCTGATGGTTATTTTTTTTCCCAGGTTGGTGCAAAGCGAGTGGATGCGCTGCAAAGAAAGAAACGCCTACAGTTGGAATCTCCTCTTCAGTGGCAAAAGTCGGCTTGACGATGAAGTTGCTCATTACGCCTACAGTTGGAATCTCATTGAGATTCTGAAATATCATACACATCTACTATCTATATTGATTATGAACCTTGTTACCCTTTTCATCTTTATGTGCAAAATGACCAATGGGAAGCAAGCACTCGTTGTAATGTCACCTAGTCAGCGAGTTGAAGTACTTTAGAACTCGGATACAAGTCAGCATTCCAACCGCATTTCCACGAAAGAATAAATCATGCAAGATGGATGACTATTTTATCTGTTGTGTTTCCTGTGTAAATCTTTTTAGTGTGCTACTATCTGGGTGCTTTCATGTTCCGATTGTTGTGCCGGCAGAATAAGTGGTTGATGTATAAACGGACCTTGATTCTTCAACAAAATGCAGCTGCTATTAACCGTAATATAAGAAAGTTCAGGCCTCAGGCCGCTTATGAACACCTTACAAGTTACAACATAGAAATCTGTTTGATGCTTTCAGGGTTTGATGTGCACCAGGATTACAATGTTCGCCATGGCGCAGTTGCATACGTTGTGCAACGCAACAACGACATTGCCTATTCAAGACAACGACAACCCCTATAACCAGATTTTGGAAAAAAGTATTGGAAGTACTTGTAACTTCCACCTTCAGGCCTTCCGACAGACATTTCCTTCGACCTTAACAAGACATACAACATAACTTCAGACTTCAGTCCGCCATTCTACAGAACATTTGAACTAAGTGTGCATCACTCAGATCGCGCTCTAGTGTTTCCAACCGTTGAAAGCCATCTGGTGCGTAAGGCTCCAAGAATCCAATGAACTGCAAAATCATATGCCAAGGAATCAAGAAACAGTCAAGCAACCGATTAACAAGAAACATGGCAAAGCTGGATCACACATAATAAGACCTAGAAATCTTTTAGTTCTCATGGTCTTCTATCGAGTCGTCATCTCTCATCTTGTGATCCAAAATTGTATGTAACATCACAATGCCTACTCTACACTATAAATTCATTATAAAAATCAAATGTGTCATGTGCCTTCGTCCAAACTATTACATGGTTTCCAAATTCAAGTTAAATTTGGTACCATTTTGATTTTCATATCCGGGCTCGCCCTGCAGGGTCCAGGCACTAATATTTTGTAACCCTGTCACAGGTGCCTTGCCCTTCTCGAGTCCAATCTCGAAGAGCCATTTGGGAAAGCTTTCCCTCGGGCTAGTTTTTTTATATCTGATTTGTACACAAGACAGGGAAGGCAAACAATGAGTAATTTCTTTAGAAAAACAAGGATTGCCAATGTTGCTCGAGTGATAAAAACAATAATAGAAGAACTATCATGCGGGTTGAGGTCTATCACTTTTTACATTAGAGCCCACCACAATCAACAAAAGAACAAGAAACTAATAGATGTACCTTCAAACCATCATGAGACCATCGGGCACCATAACCTTCATGCACACGAATTTCAAAAACAGGCCTATTGGGCTGTGTCAGATGAATATTTATCCAACAGCCCTCACGTAACAAGCGGTCAATGACTTGAGCGAAATTTGATTCTTCTTTGGATCTGTAGATAAATAGTTTTAACTAAATATACCATACTGTGAGTCTTCAACTTGATGATTGTTAAGCAGGAACACATCTTTACCACTTCCATGGAGGCAGCCCCACCACCCATCCCTACTCCTGTGAACATGTTTGGCCAATGCCCTTGCAGCATCAGTTAAAGAACAACTTTTCACCTCCAGTACAATGCAACACCATCGTTCTTAGTTACAAGAGAAATTTCACAAGGTGGAAGCTTGGTAATATTCAAAAACAGCAAAATGTTTGGATGGGACAGCATTCAATAGAACTGAGAGGTAGTTGCTAAAGCTGAACTTACAGTTGGTTTGTGTAGTTTCATACAAGATGAAATCAACATGGATTTTGGAGGAGGCAGTCCATCTGGAACTGTTCCTGATGTGTTTGCCAGACCAAGGAGTCTACCTAATCCATCGTAACCCAATCCCTAGAAAATAACAAGAGGTAAGTTCACGAAGCACAGAACCAGCTACAAGTGCCCATATATGATTATTCAACTTAAAGCAACTAACTGATCTAAAAACGTTACTCCCTCATCCCACATATAAAAGGCCCCCTCGAAATCTGAGCTTAACTCCACGAATTTGACTTATTAAATCGAGTCATATACAACAAATATTATTATACCATTGGAAACCCTTTGAATACAAATCCAATGTCATAATTTTTGTGCCATGTATAATATTTTTAGTCAAAGTTGAGCTCAAATTTTGATGTGGCCTTTACATGTTGACGGAGGAGTATTTATAATTATGATAACCAGAACATGAATCAATACAAATATTACTGGTTAAAAGATGACCCATTAAGATTTAAATAACATTCAGTAAAACTCAAGCTACAAAGCTTGCAATTGACATACAAAGGCCAAAGGGTAGCGAGCTGGCTGTTTTGAGTGCATAAATAGTGACACTTAGTGTTATTCAATGTGTATTTACAAAGTACCCCTCCGTCCCATAAGGTAAGGCGTTTTTGACACTAGTGTAGTGTCAAAATACACTAGTGTAGTGTCAAAATCGTCTTACATTATGGGATGGAAGAATACTCTATAATGAATTTAGATATATCAGCCTTGTATGCCCCATAAAAGATATGTCACTATAAATATGATTATAAATGATCTGGTAACATTACAAACAGAAGAAATGCGGAATGAAATGTTAAAGTGTGTCACTCACAGCAAGAAGCTCGGTCATGGTTATGTAAGGTTGAATTTGCGGCTTTGAGACAGATATTGCCAAGACTCCATAAGAGTTCTCCTTTTCCTCCGTGTAGAATTTTCTATAAACTTTGACACCTGTATATGCAGATAATTTAATCGATTGTCCAGGGTCCTTTACAGCTACATTAGAACCTTTTATATCAAAAGATAATAATACTAGTGACAAAGAACATTATGTGATATCAACATGGGTATGGACTTGAGATGCTTCAGAAATGTGTACCCATCGACAATATCACAAGAGCTCAGTTGTGTTTTTTGTGGTACAATAAAGTCTCAAGATTAAAGAGGTGGCATGCCTAGCATTGCTGAATTAAATTATTATCTAAAGCGCCTGCCAAACCAAGAACAATCAGCGCATCATGGATTCACAGCAAGCTGTCAAGGGTCCAGCAAGCTTTATAAGAAATATGTACCAAGGTAGTACAGCTCTATATAAAAGTTACATTTACAGTGATATTACTGTCAACAACGGCCTACACATGTTCCTATTACGGATTATATTGCAAATTTTGAACTTGAGAACTGGTTCGTGTTTATGCTCAAACTCCAGTCAAGGACCTATATATATTCTGTTATGTACGGTCATTAATTTATGAACAAGCATTGTAAGAAAGCCAGGGCATGACAACTGTCAAAATAGTTATGCACCATAATAAGTAAAGAATTAGGTTCTTGAAAGGATTAACTCATGGGTGACCAAAGGTGCAGACTTCATGAAAATTAATCCAGTTATGGAACATAGCACAAGCAACACTGCAATGATACGATCGTAAGAAACAAAGTACCTTCTTCAATTGATGAAATACCAGGAAGGACATTTGAGATCGTCTCTGTTTGCAGCATCTCAGAAGAATGAACTGTACTTTCTAACTGCCTGAAAATAAATAAGCAATGGATTTACTACAACTCTAGAATAAAAGGTATATATGTGCAGGTCAAGAAGGATTATTTGCCCAGTTATGTATCATGAGTCATAAAATATAAGCACATATTTTAAACAGAATCAATTGTGGAATTTTTCTATTAGGTGCTTTATGTGAATTGACAGAAAATCCATAAAGATCAAATAACTTCAGCAATCAAATAAGTTTTATGCACCAACCAGTAGAACCAAAAGTCCGAACTGATGGAGAAGGTTGGGAATCCATATATACTTCAACAAATACAAGTTTTTTCTTAAAGAAGAAAACTACTAATTTGAAGATGACAGCACAAATTTATAAATATTATATCCAAAAAGCTAGTTACATAGCAAAGAAAATTACCTCAACCTCAAGCAAGAGGCATTTATTGAAGAGCAACAAAGAACCTTGTGTAATCCTGCAACAAAATGACAAAAGAAACATGATTACATGAATAGCATGCCGTTGACTATGAAAATAATGTGCAGCCATAAGAAAGCAAGCAGAAGTGTTCACAGACTCGATAAGCTTGGGCGATAACTTTTACTGAAACAACAATGTAAGGCTTCCAAGTAGTAGGCCTACACCTTACTGAATAATCCTTTTAGCGAATTTCAGAGTGCATATTGGAATGGATACATTTAAGAATTTAATATCTGCTACTTGAGTCCATAAATTATTGCAACTGTGTTGTATCCTCAAACTGTGAACTGAGAATGAGATACAGAAGACCCTGAAATAGAGCAATCCGAATATCGCTAACAGAACTATAATTGTTGCCATTTTTCATAATGTAACTCTGATAGGTGTTCCTAGTTGATAGACATTAAGGTTGTGATTGTTCCACCATATATCTCAACTTATAGTTTCAGTCTTCAAAAATTTAAAACCAGCTCTGCGTACCTGTTGTAATTACCAGCTGCTAACCTCCCATCAACGTTCTTGGATCCAGCTACAGAAGTACATGGTTCAAGTTAGAAAATGTGGTTGGCAAAAAAGGTTAAAAAAATGCAGGTTATAAACTTCCTCGAAATACATCAATTAGTGCCTTCAGCTTTATACTGAGCCGTTAAAACTGATCAAATGAAATTATTCATTTGAAGAATTAAATGCAGATCCTCGATGGTGTATATTGCACACCAGAGAAAAATAACAAATACATCAAAAAAAGGTAATATTGATATAGATATAACTACTCCCTCCGTCCGAAAAAGCTTGTCCCAAGCTTGTTCCTCAAATGGATGTATCTAGCACTATCCGAAAAAGCTTGTCCCAAGCTTGTTCCTCAAATGGATGTATCTAGATTTGGATAGTGCTAGATACATCCATTTGAGGAACAAGCTTAAGACAACTTTTCGAACGGAAAATACAAGAAAAAATATGAATGTCAATTAGATGTTAAATGAATTACAAGAAAAGGATTCTGGAATTACCACTGAGTTGAGTGAAGTATGGTTCTTGAACATGTAGCACAAACTCCACTGCATCATAAATCTAGTGAATACAGATAACAATAAGCTATAGTCAAACAAATTGCGTTAAAGGGTAACACTAGCTAATGTGTTTTAACATTTCAAATAACTCAGTAAAAAAATTACACATGTACATGTGATTACACTACTAACTTTCAAGAAAACACAAGAAACAAGAAAGATGGTTCAACAAAGCAACTTTTGTACACCCAGTTTGTTTTGCATAGCTAAGAAAAATGCATAGGTTCTCTTGAATCCGCCTGACCACATAATATATCAATCTGTACATGCATTGTTTAATATAAGTGCCAAAACAAATATTGGCCCGGGTGTAGTAGTTCCGTAGAGTCCATTGTAGTTTCCGCTGCAAGGTATCCATATTACAGCAAATAGGGAATTTTGCAATACTTTCTTTTCACTAAATTTAGTACTCCGTCGAGGAACGCTGCCCCCAAAGAGACTCTGCTGGATATATACAAGTATCATTGTAGTGCTCCTGCTCATCCTTTATGATCATAATTCAGATCACAAGTCCTAAAAGTCTAAATGCTGTGGCAAATACAATTATACCCCGAAATTGATTGACAACAGCTTCAGCCATGATTCTGACTTCCTAACTGGATGATGGTTACTGCCATGAAAATCTTCCCTTTTCCTCCAGTCTCATCGTCTGACGACAAGCGCGCACCTATTCAGCTAGAATTGAAGGAAAACAAAGTAGTGTGCTATGACAAAATAGCGCAGCCCTTAAAATCTGATATAGCGAAGCTATATTGTACGCTGATTTCATTTAGTGAGACATTGCGCTTAGAACGCTATAGCGTGCTATTTTTCAGTGGAATTCAAGCAAAGCCGATTAAAGAGAGAAAGAGGAAAGCAAATCGGAGAAAGATACCCGCTTTAACTCGCCGCCCTTCTCGCGCAGGACCGCCTCCCACTCTCCCTCCCTCTTACGCGAGTCATTCTCCTCGGCAGGAGTTCCTACCGCCCCGCCACCACTGGGGTCTCGGGATCCGCCCTCCTCGGCGCACCCGCAAGCTCCATGGCCAGCTTATCGCACAGATCGTCTTCGAGGAGGCGGGAGCAATAGGAGAGGGACAGAGGAGGGCCGGGTCAGGGCGGCGACGTGGGAGGAGAGGACGAAGCGGAGTAGCTCGCCGACGGCGGACGAGAAGGCGACAGCGCCAACGCTCGGCGACGCCGGCTGCGGCGGCGACGAGATGTGGTCGGTGGTCGCCATGTGTTTTGCTGAAGTGGCCGGATACGTGTCCACAGTAGTGAGGGACCGAGGGCATACAAAGGTTATACCATGTAGAGTTAAATTAAAATTTGGCTTACCAATACAACCCTTTAACAGTCACGGTAAAGCGCCTCCCGTGATAGCCACGTCATCACAGGTGCGACAAAAGTAAAACACGGTAGCGAACTAGCGATTGGGCAAGAGGGAAAAGGAGATCGGGGTCACGCACACGCATCCTTCTTCCTCCTCTCACGAAAAAGCGCTTCTCGTCATGCCCAATCAATGGCGCTTGCCGCCGTCATGCCCCAATCCAATCAATGGCGGCGGTCTCCTCCTTCCTAAGCGCCGCCGACCCCCTTCACCTTCTATCTATCCCAACTCTATTCCAAGGGAGGAAAGCCCGTGTCAGCGGCGACAAGGTGAGGCGCCCAGATCCAGCCCTTGCAGCCCTCGTCCACTGGTCTCGTGGTCGGCCATGGAGTGTCGACCCGACCCATGGATGGATGGGGCGAAACCCTAACCCCACCCGCCCATGGATGGATGGGGATGGGGGCGACGACGGCGACCTTCTCGGTGCTGGCGATGTGGTGGCCCTCGGCCTTGCGTGACGGGTTGCAACGTGACCAGCCGCAAGAAAGTACCGCCCTCCATCCTCCTCTCCCTCCTCTTCTTCTTCTTCTTCTTCTTCTTCGGATTTCTCAAGCTAATCATGCGGTTGGTTTGTGCAGTTTGGGTGTGGAGGAGGAGCACCATGGCGGCGTGCATGCCATCTTCCTACCAAGTGAGCCCAGTCCTTTATTTCTCTGGGCAGCTATGAAGAATTCAAATTTGTCAAGAACACATGGGACATGAGACAAAGATAACTTGTCATTTGAGATGCCCCTATTTCAATTTTATATCGTCTTGAACTTTCTCAAACTATTATGTATATCATCTTAGTAATTGAGCTAAACAAAGCGCCATGGTAGAATTTCTGGTGCGTGGTGTCATGACCGGCGAGAAGAAGGTATGACCCGCATCTCTCTAGGCTGTACTTGGGGAAAAAAGCGTAGCTGGCGTGGCGAATGCTCATTACTAGTAGTCATAGCTGCAGTTTTTTGGTGCGTCAGTGGTGGATCGTTCCTTTACCGAGAAAATTTAGGATGACAATCGTTACAATCTTTGGGAGTGGGGCACATCTTCCGTTCAAGAGGGGAGAAAGATCGGATTTTGGTTGACAAGATTACAGGTACTCCTTAGTTTAGGATGATGTCTTGCTTATTTTTGTTACCACTTCATGTGATTTATATTTTCTTCACCTTGGGCGGGAATGGTAGATGTTTTGACCACGGAAATCATAGCCGAAAATGAAAGAGGAAGAGTTCACATGATATGATGGCGTCGTCTATTCTTGATACTTCATTTCTAAATGGTGTTTGTGTTTCTTTCTTCCTTGAAGTTTTTTCATGAACTATTTTGCAGGTACTCCTTCTCTCAATCTTTGGATGAATACATGATCGTTTAGCGGGACAAAGACACGGAAAGAAAACACAAAGGGTGCTTGTGCGATTGCATTTTACTATCTAAATTCCTTCGGCATCTTTTTTGCATTTAGATCAAAGTTTGAATTCCTCAAATGTGCATAGCTGCGGGATCGGAAGAAGCTCAGGATTAACTCAAAGCTGCGAGAGCTCTCTACGGTTGAAGAAAAATCCATCCAAGACTCAAAAGTATAAAGAAGTCACCTAGCTAGACACTTTCGGTTGGTGGTGTAAAGTAGGGTGTCCATTGGTGAACCACGATGCAAGCACCGGAGCAGGCGTTGTATTGAAGAATGTTCATGCTGCCAAGAGAATTGAAGACATTGCCGTTTGTCC
>JAHIAM010003867.1:0-21952 GCA_021605205.1 Aegilops longissima
GAAAAATGGGATCCATGTATGAGAACAAAGTATGGACTTTGGTTGACTTGCCCGATGATCGGCAAGCCATTGAGAATAAATGGATCTTTAAGAAGAAGGTAGCGGCGATGGTAATGTAGCATCTACAAAGCTCGACTTGTTGCAAAAGGTTTTCCACAAGTTCAAGGGTTGACTACGATGAGACTTTCTCTCCGTGGCGATGCTTAAGTCTGTCCGAATCATGTTAGCAATTGCGCATTTTATGATTATGAAATTTGGCAAATGGATGTAAAACTGCATTCTTGAATGGATTTCTAGAAGAAGAGTTGTATATGATGCAACGAGAAGGTTTTTGATCCAAGGTGCTAACAAAGTGTGCAGCTCAGCGATCAATTTATGGTGCAGTGCAAGCCTCTCGGAGTTGGAATAAGCGCTTTGATAGTGTGATCAAAGCATATGGTTTTATCTGAGACTTTTGGAGAAGCACTGTATTTACAAGAAAGTGAGTGGGAGCTCTGTAGCATTTACGATATTATATGTGGGCGACATATTATTGATTGGAAATGATATAGAATTTCTGGATAGCATAAAATGATACTTGAATAAAAGTTTTCAATGAAAGACCTCGGTGAAGCTGCTTACATATTGGGCATCAAGATCTATAGAGATAGATCAAGGCAGCTTATTGGACTTTCACAAAGCACATACCTTGATAAAGTTTTGAAGAAGTTCAAAATGGATCGAGGCGAAAAGGTTTTACACATGTTACAAGGTGTAAGATTGAGTGGACTCAATGCCCGACCCGCAGCAGAGAAGATAGAGAAAATGAAAGATGTTCCTATGCTTGACCATAGGCTCTATCATGTATGCAATCTTGTGTGGAGACGGTATATGATAGCTTGGCGGGGAAGGTACCAAAAGTAATCGAGGAGTGGATCCTTTGGACAGCGGTCAAGAACATCTGAAATACCTAAAAAGGACTAAGGATATGTTTCTACGTATATGGAGGTGACAAAGAGCTAGTCGTAAGTATGGTTACGCCGATGCAAGCTTTGACACTGATCGGACGATTCTAAATACATAAACCGGATCGTGTTTTTATTAAGCGGTGGGAATGTCGGTTAGTGCAGTTCTAAACAAAGCGTCGTGGCGGGATCTACATGTGAAGCGAGTACATAGCTGCTTGGAAGCGGCAAATGAAGAATGCGGATGAAAGAGTTCATTTCCGATCTAGGTGTTATACCTAGTGCATCGGGACCGATGAAGATCTTACTGTGACAATCTTGGTGCAATTGCCTTGGCAAGGAATCCAGATTTCACAAGAGGACCAAGCATATCAAGAGGCAGCTTCAATTCCATTCGGGACTAAGTCCAAGTGGGAGACATAGAGATTTGCAAAATACATATGGATCTACGAATGTTGAGACCGATTGACTAAGCCTCTTCCACGAGCAAAACATGATCGGCACCAAGACTCCATGGGTGTTAGAATCATTCTTTATGTAATCTAGATTATTGACTCTAGTGCAAGTGGGGAGGCTGAAGGAAATATGCCCTAGAGGCAATAATAAAGTCATTATTTATTTCCTTATATCATGATAAATGTTTATTATTCATGCTAGAATTGTATTAGTAGAAACATAATACATGTGTGAATACATAGACAAGCAGATAGTCACTAGTATGCCTCTACTAGACTAGCTCATTAATCAAAGATGGTTGTGTTTCCTAACCATAGACATGTGTTGTCATTTGATTAATGGGATCACCTCATTAGGAGAATGATGTGATTGACATGACCCATTCCGTTAACAGCACTTGATCGTTTAGTATATTGCTATTGCTTTCTTCATGACCTATACATGTTCACTGTAACTATGAGATTATGCAACTCCGTTTAGAGGAACACTGGGTACTACCAAGCGTCCTGGCATGTTGGGTGATTATAAAGAATTACTACAGGTGTCTCCAAAGGTACTTGTTGGGTTGGCGTATTTGAGATTAGGTTTTGTCCTCCGATTGTCGGAGAGGTATCTCTGGCCTTCTCGGTAATACACATCACATAAGCCTTGCAAGCATTGCAACTAATGAGTTAGTTGTGAGATGATGTATTCGGAGCGAGTAAAGAGACTTACGGTTAGCAGATTGAACTAGGTATTGGATACCGACGATCGAATCTCGGGTAAGTAACTATACCGATGACAAAGGAACAGCGTTATGTCGTTATCGGTTTGACCGATAAAGATCTTCGTAGAATATGTAGGAACCAATATGGGCATCCGGGTTCCGCTATTGGTTATTGACCGAGAATGGTTCTAGGTCATGTCTACATAGTTCTCGAACCGTGAAGTCCTTGCGCAACGTTTGATGGCAGTTCATTATGAGTTTATAAGTATTGATGTACGAGGTTGTTGAGTCCGGATGTGATCACGGACATGGCGAGAGTCTCGAAATGGTCGAGACATAAAGATTGATATATTGGAAGCCTATGTTTGGACTTGAAAGGTTCGGATGAAAGCGGGGAGATTCTGGGAACACGGGTTACTGGAACCCCAAGAAGTCATAGGCCTTGATGGGCCATAGGGAAAGAGGAGGGGCCGGCCAGGCAGGCCACGCGCCCCCTCCCCTGGTCGAATAGGACAAGGAGAGGCGGCCCTTCCTCTTCCCTCCCCAATCCTATTCCAACTAGGAAAGGGAGTCCTACTCGGTGGGAGTAGGACTCCTCGGCCTTCCCCTAGGGCTGGCCGCACCTTGCTCCTTTATATCTCGGAGGCAGGGGGCACCCAAGACACACAAGTTGATCTCGTGATCGTTCCTTAGCCGTGTGCGGTGCCCCTATACCATATTCCACTTGGTCATATCGTCGCGGAGCTTAAGTGAAGCCCTCGGCCGATGAGAGTCATGTCGTCGGAGCTTAAGGCGAAGCCCTGCGTCGATGGAGCATCATCATCGTCCTGCGCCCGTCGTCTTGTGGAACTCATCCGGCCTTGCTGGATCGGGCCGGGGATCGTCATCGAGCTGAGCGATGTGCGAGAACTTCGGAGGTGCCGTGCGTTCGGTACTTGGATCGGTCGGATCGTGAAGGCGTCGACTACATCAACAGCGTTGTTATAGCGCTTCCGCTTTCGGTCTCACGAGTGCGTGGACGGACCTCTCCCTCTCGTTGCTATGCCATCACCATGGTCTTGCGTGTGCATAGGAAATTTTTGAAATTACTCGTTCCCCAACGGTGGCATCCGGTCCTGGTTTAATGCGTTGATGTCATATGCAGAGTAGAACACAAGTGAGTTGTGGGCGATATAAGTCATACTGCTTACCAGCATGTCATACTTTGGTTCAGCGGTATTGTGAGATGAAGCGGCCGGACCGACATACAGCGTCACGCTTACTGCAGGCTGGTTCACCGCTTGCGAGCACTAGTTGCTTAAAGGTGACGGCGGGTGTCGGTTTCTCTCACTTTAGTTGAACGGTGTGGCTCGCCGGTCCTTGCGAAGGTTAAAACAGCACCAACTTGACAAACTATCGTTGTGGTTTTTGATGCGTGAGGTAAACGGTTCTTGCTCGCCCGTAGCAGCCACGTAAAACTTGCAACAACAAAGTAGAGACGTCTAACTTGTTTTTGCGGGGCATGTTGTGATGTGATGTGGTCAAGGCGTGATGCTATATTTTATTGTATGAGATGATCATGTTTTGTAACGAGTTATACGACAATGGCGAGAGCCATATGGTTGTCGCTTTATTGTATGAAATGCAAAAGCCATGTAATTGCTTTACTTTATCACTAAGCGATGGCGATAGTCGTAGAAGCAATAGTTGGCGAGGCGACAACGATGCTCGATGGAGATCAAGGTGTCGGCGCGGTGGCGATGGTGATCATGGCGGTGCTTGACGATGGAATCCAAGCACAAGATGATGATGACCATATCATATCACTTATATTGATTGCATGTGATGTTTATCCTTTATGCATCTTATCTTGCTTTGATTGTGGTAGCATTATAAGATGATCTCTCACTAAAATTATCAAAAGTGTTCTCCACAGTATGCACCGTTCGAAAGTTCTTCGTCTTTGAGACACCACGTGATGATCGGGTGTGATAGGCTCTCGTTCAAATACAGCGGGTGCAAAACAGTTTGCGCCTGCGAATACTCAGAGTTAAACTTGGCGAGCCTAGCATATAACAGATATGGCCTCGGAACACGGAGCCGAAAGGTCGAGCGTGAATCATATAATAGATATGATCAACATAGTGATGTTCACCATTGAAACTACTCCATCTCACGTGATGATCGGACATGGTTTAGTTGATTTGGATCCGTAATCACTTAGATGACTAGAGATGTACATCTAAGTGGGAGTTTTTTAATATGATTAATTAAACTTAAATTTATCATGAACTTAGTACGTGATAGTATTTTTGCTTGTCTATGTTTACTATAGATAGATGGCTCGTCTTTGTTGTTCCGTTAAAATTTAATCGTTCCTTGAAAAGCAAAGTTGAAAGATGATGGTAGCAATTACGCAATTTGGGTCCGTAACGAGATTATCCTCATTCATTGCTGCGGAAAATTACGTCTGGAAGCACCGGCGGGTGCGAGCCTTCTGCGAACAGCGCCGGAAGTTGTGAGCGTCTGGCGAGCAAAGGCGATGACTACTCTATAGTTCGATGTGCCATGCTACTGGCTTAGAACCGGGTCTTCAGCGGCGTTTTGAGCGTCATGGAGCATATGAGATGTTCCGGGAGTTGAAGTTAATATTTCAAGCAAATGCGGATTGAGAGATATGAAGTCTCCAATAAGTTCTATAGCTGCAAGATGGAGGAGAATAGTTACATCGGTGAACATATACTCAAAATGTCAGGGTATAATAATCACTTGATTCAAGCAGGAGTTACTCTTCCGGATGATAGTGTCATTGAAATTCTCCAATCACTTGCCACAAGCTACAAGAGCTTACGTGATGAACTATAATATGCAAGGAGGATGACCAAAACAATTCCGAGCTCTTACATGATACTAAAAAGCGGAGGTAGAAATCAGAAAAGAGCATCAAGTGTTGATGGTCAACAAGACCACTAGTTTCAAGAAAAGGGCAAAGGAAAGAAGAGGGAACTTCAAAAGAACAGCAAGAAAGTTGCTGCTCAGAGAAGAAACCAAGTCGGACCTAAGCTGAAGCCGAGTGTTTTTCTTTGCAAACAAACTGGACCTTTGGAGCGGAACTGCCCCAAGTATTTGGCGAATAAGAAGGATGGCAAGGTGATCAAAGGTATATGTGATATACATGTTATTTATGTGTACCTTACTAATACTGCTTGATAGTACACAGGTATTTGATCTTGGTTCCGCTATTGGTTATTGACGAGAATGGTTCTAGGAAGTTCCACTTCCGATGACCATTTCCGCTGCGGTAGAAGCACTCGATTTGAGCTTTCTAGCTTTGGGCTTCTTCATGGGAGTAACACTTGCGCCATTCTTCTTGAAGTTCCTTTCTTCCTTTCCCTTTACTTGAAATTGTAGTCTTGTCAACCATCAACACTTGATGCTTTTCTTGATTTCTACCTTCGCCATTCATTGTCGTGAAGAGCTCATAATCGTTCTGTTAGTTCTTACCTCGCATCAAAACCACAATGATTTTCATCAAGTGTGTTGTTTAACCTTCAACAAGGACCGGGGCGTAGTCACACTCGATTCAACTAAAGCTGGAGAAGCAGGACACAAACTAGCCACTGTGTGTGAAGCACGGCGGTAGAACCAGTCTCATGAGCGTGGTCATGTAATGTCGCAGTGCAGGCCGCTTCATCCAAAAATACCGCGAATCAAAGTATGACATCTTGGTAAGCAGTATGACTATTATCGCCCACAACTATTTGTGTTCTACTCGTGCATATAACATATGTATAGACTGGCTTCGGATGCCCTTGTTGGGGCAGATATTTCAAATTTTTACCTACGATCATGCAAGATCTATCTATGTGATGCATAGACAGCGGAAGTGTGTCTCACGTACCCTCGTAGACCAAAGCGGAAAGTGTTTAATGCTTAGCGGTTGATGTAATCGAGCGTCTTAGCGATCAACCGATCAAGTACCGAGCATACGGCACCTCCGCGATCGGCTACGTTCGGTGATGTCCCTCGAACTCTTGATCAGATTGAGGCGAGGAGAGTTCCTTCAACCTGACGGCGTGGTGGCGGTAATGATGAAGTTACTAGCGCGGGGCTTAAATCTAAGCACTACGACAATATGACGAGGCGTGTAGCTGTGGAGGGGCACCGCTGCAGCTAAGACAAATCTTGGAGTGCCTTTGGGGTGCCCTTGCCGCAATATATAAGGAGGGAGGAGGAGGAGGCCGGCCTGGGAGGCGCGCCTATGGGGAGTCAACTAGGATTCCCAATCCTGGTTGAGTCCTTCCTTTCAAGAGGGAGAGAGGGAAGGAGTAGGAGGGAGAAGGAAAGAGAGGCGCCCCCTCCCTAGTCAGTCGGACTTGCCATGGGGGGGCGGCCACCCCTTGAGGCCCTTCTCTCCTTTCTGTATGGCCCATTAAGACCCATTACTTCCCGGTGAATTCCGTAACTCTCCGTACTCGAAAAATACCGAATAACTCGGAACCTTTCCGATGTTGAAATATAGCCTTCAATATATCGATATTTACCTCTTGACCATTTCGGGACTCCTCGTTATGTCGTGATCTCATCTAGGACTCGAACAACCTCCGGTCATCAAATCACATAAACTCATAATACAAATCATAATCGAGCGTTAAGCGTGCGGACCCTACGGAGTTCGAGAACTATGTAGACATGACGAGACACATCTCCGGTTAATAACCAATAGCGGAACACGGATGCTCATATTGGCTCCTACATATTCTCTGAAGATCTTTGTCGGTCGAACCGCATAACAACATCGTTGTTCCCTTTGTCATCGGTATGTTACTTGCACGAGATTCGATCGTCGGTATCATCATACCTAGTTCAATCTCATTACCGGCAAGTCTCTTTACTCATTCCGTAATGCATCATCCATAACTAACTCATTAGTCACATTGCTTTTAAGGCTTATATTGATGTGCATTACGAGAGGGCCCGAGATACCTCTCCAGAGCAATCGGATGACAAATCCTATTCTCGATCTATGCCAACTCAACAAACAACATCGGGAGACACCTTTAGAGCATCTTTATAATCACCCGATTCGTTGTGACGTTTGATAGAACACTAAGTGTTCCTCGGTTCGGGGAGTTGCATAATCTCATAGTCATAGGAACATGTATAAGTCATGAAAAAAGCAATAGCGATAAACTAAACGATCATAGTGCTAAGCTAACGGCTGGGTCTTGTCCATCACATCATTCTTCTAATGATGTGACACCATTCATCAAATGACAACACATGTCTATGGTCAGGAAACTTAACCATCTTTGATTTACGAGCTAGTCTAGTAGAGGCATACTAGGGACACTTTGTTTTGTCTATGTATTCACACATGTATCAAGTTTCCGGTTAATACAATTCTACCATGAATAATAAACATTTGTCATGATATAAGGAAATAAAATAATAACTTTTTTATTGCCTCTAGGGCATATTTCCTTGTTAGGGTCATTGTTGATGCAAGGAGGCTGTCACGAAAGTCAAAAGGAGAAGCTGAAGTTCGATCGCATGTTAGAGGATCACAAAAAGGGTTGTACACCAATTGCAAAGATGACAACACAAAGCTCGATCTTGTCTTTGGAATTGCTTTGCGGTGGAAGGCAGAAGAATGTTGTGCACGATAAAGGATTTGAGAAGCTCTGAAAATATTGAAGAAGAAGCTTCCAAGGATAATGAATGCCGACAATAATCGTACACAACAAAAAAGGCCGTATGCCCTTTAGGATTGGAGGTGAAGAAGATACATGCATGCCCTAATGACTGCATCCTCTACCGTGGTGCGTCTGAGGATTTGAATGCATGCCGGTATCTGGATGCATTCGCGGTATAAGATCGGACGAGATGACCACTGGTGATGTTGACGGCAGGCCCCGGAAGAGGTTCCTGCCAAGGTGAAGTGGTATGCTCCTATAATACCACGATTGAAACATCTGTTGAAACAAAGAGCATGCCAAGTTGATGCTATAGCGCAGAGAGGACCGTAAGAAAAGGCGGAAGTTGAGAGCACCCGGTGTGGTCCACGATGGAGAAAATCGAGGAGAAAGTACCGGGCTGAGTTTGCGGGTGACCCAAGGAGCGTATGGTTTGGTTTAAGCCGGATGGCATTAATCCTTTCGAGGGGCGAGCATCAATCACAGCACTTTGGCCCGTGACTCTATGCATGTATAACCTTCCTCCTTGGATGTGCATGAAGCGGAAGTTCATTATGATGCAGTTCTCATCAAGGCCCTAAACAACCCAACAGCGACATTGATGTGCACCTAAGGCCATTAGTTGAAGAACTTATACAGCTATGGAATGGAAAGCGTGTATGTGTGTGGGATGAGCACAAGCAGGAGGAATTTGACCGCATGCGTTGTTGTTTGTAACCATCAACGATTGGCCTACTCTCGATAAACTTCGGAACAGAGACAAACAAGGGATACCATGCATGCACGCACTTTTTTAGGCGACACGAAAGTATATACCTCGACAAATCAGGAAGAAAGTGTACACAGGCCGCCATCGATTTCTTGGACCAATCATCAATGTCGAAGAAAAGCAAGCATTTCAAAGCGAGGCGAGATCACGGAAGAAGCCGCTATGCGTACCGGTGATCCGCATTACTTGCTATGGTCAATGATTTACCGTAATATTTGGAAAGGGTCGGCATACTATACATTCCGAATGGCCGGCGAGGGGCGCGCACCCATGTGGAAGAAGAAATCTATATTTTGGGACCTACCCTCTTGAAAAGACCTAGAGTCCGCTCTTCAATCGATGTGATGCGCGTGGTGAAGAACCTTTGCATGAACCTACTAGGCTTCTTGGGCGTGTATGGGAAGACAAAACATACATCGGAGGCACGGGAGGACACTGCAACATTTGCTGCGAAAAAGATGGCATGCCTCCAAAGCGGTATGAAGGTCCTGCTAGCTACGCTCTTACAAAAGAGGAGAAAATCTTCTTTGAATGCACTTTCGATATGAAGGTCCCGTCATCTTCTCGTCGAATATAAAGGGAATAATAAATATGCGGAGAAGAAAGTTCGAGAACCTAAAGTCTCATGGCTGCCTGCGTGATTATGGCCTTATTTGTTTCCGGTTGCATTGAGAACTTCTACGGAAGCGTTCGATTAGCCATTATAAAGCTATGTGCATTCCTCAATGCAATCTCTCGAAGGTGATCGATCCAGAAATCCTACCAAGGCTAAGGAGTGATGTGGTGCAATGTCTTGTCGGTTTCGAGTGGTGTTCCCACCATCCTTCTTCAATATCATGGCCACGTCCTAGTTCATCTAGTCGGCGAGATTGTCATTACGGGCCCGTATTTCTACACAATATGTTCCCCTTTGAGAGGTTCATGGGAGTCCTAAAGAAATATGTAAGTAAGCTGCGCTAGGCAGAAGGAAGCATCTCCATGGGCCATCAAACAAAAGGATGTCAATGGGTTTTGTGTTGACTTCATTCCTGGCCTTAAGAAAATTGGTCTCCACGAATCACGGTATGAGGGAGGCCCATTTGAAAAACGCGCTTTGAGGGACTCAAAATATGTAAGGACATGCATTCTTAGTCTCAAGCACACTACAGTTCTGAGAACTCTACCTTGGTGACCCGTATGTCGATGAACAAAAGAGCGATCTGCGCTCCAAACACGGGAGGCGGTGTGGCCATTGGATTACATGTGAACACATCGGGACTTTTGATAGTTGGTTGGAAACCCGTCTTAGAGGTGACAACACTTGTTTGTGATGAGTTGTACTCGTTGTCGAGGTACCATCTTATTTGTATTGACTTACAAAGGATATGAGATAAATGGGAATACATTTTACACGATGGCGAGATCAAAAGAGCACCAACCAAAACAGCGGTGTAATCGCTTTGATGCGACAACCAAGAGGAAAGGACACATATTATGGTTACATAGTGGACATCTGGAAACTTGACTACGGACATGATTTTAAGGTCCCTTTGTTTAAGTGCAAATGGGTCAATCTGTTGGGAGGCGAGTGCAATGTAGACCCACGATATGGAATGACAACGGCTGATCTGAGACAATCTTGGGTACATAGGCAGACCATTAGTCCTAGCCAATGATGTGGCACATGTTTTCTATGTGAAGGACATGTCTACCAAACCGAGAAAAAGAAAAAGATAAGAGGCGAACACATCATACGATGAGCCAAGCGCATACATAGTTCTTTCGGGAAAAGAGACATCATGGGAGTGGAGGCCAAGAGAGCAGACATATGCGAAGATTATGAAAAGTTTCATGAAATTCCTCCCTTCAAAGTCAAGGCTGACCCAAGCACCTGTTAAGCGATGAAGATTATCCATGGTTATGGTGCAATAAGAAAAGGACACAAGCGAAGAAAAAGTGAAGACTTTCTCTCCAAAACTATTATGATGATGCCTTTGATCTAAGTTACATGTGAAGAAATGAAATGCCTTTTGTAACAGACGAGTTTTCGTCAGAAACCCTGATACTTCGAAAGAGATTGTCCGTTTTGTACACGAAGTGCATCCAGTTTTTGCTGTAACCCTCTCAACTTTTTAGCACATGCTATGTGGGTGAAATGATGATACCATGCCAACTTTAAACCTTTTCAGGGTTCATTTGTAGTGCTTTTCAATTTCAGGGTCATATAGCTCAAAAAATCATTAAATGCATGAAAAATAACAAATGAAGTCGGGAAGGGTTGAGAATTGATGATGTGGTTTTGAATGGTGCATTTTGAACACACAAAAAGTGGAGGTTCAAATAAGTTCAAAAAATGAAATCCCTTTATGAGATGAGTTTTCGTCCAAAACCACGATACTTGAAGAGATTGTCCATTTGCACAGAAGTGCATCAAGTGTTTTGCGTAACCCTCTCAACTTTTTAGCACATGCTATGTGGTTGAAATGATGATATCATGCCAATTTTCAACCTCTTCAGAGTTCATTTGAAGTGCTTTTCAATTTCAGGGTCATATAGCTCAAAAAAATCATTAAATGCATGAAAAATAACAAATGAAGTCAGAAAGGGTTGAGAATTTATGATGTGGTTTTGAATGGTGCATTTTGAAAACACAAAAAGTCTGGAGTTCAAATAAGTTCAAAAAAATGAAATCCCTTTGTAACAGATGAGTTTTAAATAGAAACCACGATACTTGAAAGAGATTGTCCATTTTGTACGAGAAGTGCATCCGATGTTGCGTAACCCTCTCAACTTTTTAGCACATGCTATGTGGTTGAAATGATGATATCATGCCAATTTTCAACCTCATCGAGAGTTCATTTGAAGTGCTTTTCAATTTCGAGGTCATATAGCTCAAAAAATCATTAAATGCATGAAAAATAACAAATAAAGTCGAGAAAGGGTTGAGAATTGATGATGTGGTTTTGAATGGTGCATTTTGAACAAACAAAAAGTGCTGAGTTGAATAATTTCAAAAAATGAAATCCCTTTGTAGCAGATGAGTTTTCAAATCCAAAACCCTAATACTTGAAAGATATTGTCCATTTTGTACGAAGTGCATCCGGTGTTGTATGTAACCCTCTCAACTTTTTAGCACATTCTATGTGGTTGAAATGATGATATCATGCCAATTTTCAACCTCTTGAGTTCATTTGAAGTGTTTTTCGGTTTGAGGTCATTTAGCTCAAAAAAAAATCGGTAAATGCGAAAAATCACAGATGAAGTCGGAAGGGTTAAAAATTGATGATGTGCCTTTGAATGGTTCATTTTGAAAAGACAAAAATTCTGGAGTTCAAATAAGTTCAAAAAAATGAAATCCCTTTGTAACAGATGACTTTTAAATCAAAAAACCTAATACTTGAAAGAGATTGTCCATTTTGTACGAAGTGCATCCGATTTTGCCGTAACCCTCTCAACTTTTTAGCACATGCTATGTGGGTGAAATGATGATATCGGGCCAATTTTCAACCTCTTGAGTTCATTTGAAGTGCTTTTCAATTTGAGGTCATTTAGCTAAAAAATAGTAAATGCATGAAAAGTAGCAGATGAAGTCGAGAAAGGGTTGAAAATTGATGATGTCTACTTTGAATGGTTCATTTTGAACAGACAAAAATCTGGAGTTCAAATAAGTTCAAAAAAATGAAATCCACTAATAGAAAAAAGAATGAACTAGAAAACTTTAATGCAACTCTAATAGCAAAATGAATCAACTAAAAAGATTTAAACCTCTAGTATTATTGAAACTAAAATTATATAAAATTTATGCAACTAAAATTATCAAAGTATTTTGGTTCAAAACATTAAAAGGAAAAAGAATTTCATAAAGAACTTTTTTGTTAGAAACTTTAATAGCAAAAATAATTATCATAAAGACCTTTTTGTTAGAAACTAAAATAACAAAAACTGTTTTTGAATATAATGATAAAACATAGTAATATTAAATAGCAGGAAAAAGAATCACTTGAAATCTATTTCTATAGTAAAGTTAATCACAAACTAGTGATTCACAGATTTCAAAGAATTCAAATTTAAACTATTCAAATTAGAAAACTAATGGCACTAACGAGAAAGTTTATAATTTTATTACCTAAAAGCAAAAAGAATTAAAAATAAAGCAAAAAACAAAACAAAAATAATGCAAAAATCTAAACAAAAAGCTGGAAAAAGAATAAAAAATGCACACAAATTTCAAAGTATTCAAATTTAAACTATTCAAATTTGAAAACTAATGGCACTAACAAAAGTTTATAATTTTTAGACCTAAAAGCAAAAAGAATTAAAATATAAAGAAAAAACAAAAAGAAAATAAATAATGCAAAAACAAAACAAAAAAAACTGGAAAAACACAAAAAAACGCCACCCTCTTGGACCACCGGCACGAATCGACTAGAAACCCAACAGTGGGCGAGATTCGAAGCCCCAAAGGCCTAGTAGGCCTGACGAGCATAGCGTTAGATTAGGCTCGTAAGCATGCATTTGAGAGGAGCTCGAGAGGGCAGCCGCAGTGGGGCTTATAAACCACTCCGTGCCCCTCTCAACTAGTGAGGTGGGACTAAACTTTGGCCCGTGGGCAACACAAGGCCTTTGGTCGGTCCCGGTTGGTGCCTGGCAGGACCAAGCTTCATTCCCGCCCTTTGGGCTCTTGAAAAGACCTTTGGTCACTGGTTGTTGCACCAACCCGGGACTAAAGGGGCATTAGTCCCGGTTAGTGCCATGAACAGGGACCAAAGCCTTTCTATATAAGCTGACACTTAGGAAATTTTCAGATTTCCATCGCGATTCGTGCCCGACCCTTCCCAGCTCTCCTCATCGTAAATACAGCCGTAAATGCGCCCCTGCCTCACGTCGTCTCCCCTGCCTCCGGCGTCGTCGCCGGCCCTTCCTTGAGCCCTCCCATCGCCACGCGCCCTGCCCCTTGACATACGGCGCCCTCGATTCAATCGTACACTAATCATGCTGCATAAATATGCGATCAAGATCAAGAGACACGGGAAGATATCACAACACAACTCTACAAATAAAAAAAGTCATACAAGCATCATAATACAAGCCGAGGGCCTCGAGGCTCGAATACAAGTGCTCGATCATAGGCGAGTCGATGGAAGCAACAATATCGAGTCAGAGACATAAGTTAAACAAGGTGCCATAAGATGGCTAGCACAAAGCTGGGATCTAGATGTCGAAAGAGAACAGGCCTCCACCTGGGATCCTCCTAGGTCACTCACAGTGTGAATCGTCGGAGCTGCTGCGTAGTAGTGAAGCACCTCGAGGTAGTAGTCGTCATAGGCGTGGCGTGCGGCTCTGGGCTCCATCGTGCAGTTGCGACAATCGAGTAGAGGTAGGGAAAAAGGGAACAAGGCAACAGTGAGTACTCATCCAAAGTACTACTTAAGCAAGAACTACACTACATATGCATGGATATATGTGTAAAGGCCATATCGATGGACTGAGCTGAGAATGCCGAATAAGAGGATAGCTAGTCTTGAAGACTAAACCTGGACACTGTCTTACAGCGAGACAGAAGAGAGATGACGGAAGTCCTCGAGTAACATCATATAGCAATAATCCTACCGACAATCCCTGCTGCTCATATCCACTGGCGAGAAGCGGCCGGTTATGTCGGCACTTGGAAGGGTGTGTTTTATCAAGTATCCGGTTCTAGTTGTCATAAGCTCAGAGGTACAACTCACGTCGTCCTGTTACGAAGATCACGGCTATTGAATAGATTAACTTCCTGCAGGGTGCACCATCTTACCCAGCAGCAGTGATCATTTGGCGGGACACACTTTCACAGGTCATGCGGCGGCGGAAGATCAACACGTCGCAGCCCACCTAGGCTGGTGAGGCCAACATGGGTCTAAACCCTAAGCGCGGTGCAGGCCCATCGCCTGAGCACACACGTTGCGTTCGCGGCCGGAAGCAGACCTAGCCTAACAGGCATTCCAGTCCAATCCGGTAGGCGCGCCTCATTGACGTCCCCTGAAATGCCGGTGATACCACGGCCGGGATACCCATAACTACTCCAGCGTAGATGGTTAGTGCGTATAAGCTCGTAGCCAACTCAGATCAAATACCAAGACCTCGTTAAGCGTGTTAAGTAACAAGTGAGCGCGGAGCCAGGCGAGCCCACCTCTCTCCTAAGCGGTCTCAACCTGCCACGTAAGCTCCATACAAAGTAACGATTGAGGGGCGTCGGGAACCCAGGCCCACCTCTAGGGATGGAGCCACCCACGTCCTTTCATTACCCCATCTCGAGCAGTACCACGAGGTAATGTAATAGTGTAAAGTATATAGTATATACCGTGATCAACTCCCGAGTGATCACGGCCCGATAATATATGCAGCGGGACGGACAAGAATGTAGGGCCCACGAGATGAAAGTACTAGCTTCCTATACTAAGCATATAGGATTGCGGTAAAGGTAACAACGAAGTTACAAGACGAGCTATGCAACAATATAGGAGTATCTGAAAACAGTAACATGCTACACTACTCTAATGCAAGCGGTATAGAGAAAAGTAGGAGATATCTGAGTGATCAAGAGGGGGCTTGCTGGTTGCCTTTGGCAAGAGAGAGGGTCGTCGGTGGCGTAGTCGATCACGAGGACATCGACATCGGTCTCGGGGTCTACGGAAGAAGGGGAAGAACAGTAAATACATAGCGAGCAAATGCATAGGGACAACAGACAGATCTAGGCGTGTTCTAGCATAGCGCTAAGCGTCTTGGCGAAGAAACATCAGGAAAGTTTTCCGGTTCGAACGTCTGTCGAGACAGATGAACCAGGAGAGAAAGTTTGCAGGTTCGATAGGTTAGGGTGTGTGGCATGGCGACAGCGGATGCGTATCCGGATTGGCCTCGTCGTTACGAGCAACTTTCATGTCTGAGAACTTTTTCATCCGAGTTCTGGATTATTTACTATGATTTTTCGAAGTTCTAAAATATTTTCTACATTTTCTAGAATATATTAAATCGAAAATTAAGCAGTGCAATTATTTTTAATACGCGAGATAGCGGCCGTAGTCAATGACAAGTGGGGCCCGCAGTCGAAAGTCAATGAAACGCGAGTCGGTGGTTGACTTAGTCAATGTTGACTAGTCAACATGGCCAAATGGGCCCGTGTGTCATGGACTCTTTTTTAATGATTTATTTATCTAGTTAATTTAGTAGTGGGGGCCACATGTCAATTGCACATTTGACTAAGTAGTAATTAGACTAATCTAACCCTTTGGCCACTACTAACCTAACACACATACGCTAATTAGACTAGCTATCCCCTCTTATTAGATTCATTGTTTGAAAACTTTTATTATTTGCTTGGTTTTAAATTTGAATTGAACGGTTTGAACTAGCGAGAGTTTATCCACGATAACCGAGGTGGCGTGGCAACATTAGTGGGGATTCTTGTAGCATAATTACAGGCGTCACAACATCGTGGCGGGCCACCTAATCCGAGCCCTCGACACCGTCGCCGCCCTTCCCGCTCCTCGTCGTGTAATGCGCCCAGGCGCCCACCCGACCACACCCGTCGCCCGGCCTGCCCCGCTCTGAGCCCCTGCAGCCCGCCCCAGCGCCCGGCGCCCTCGGCGCCCTTACGTCGCCGTCGTCGGCCGCCCATTGTGGTGGCGCGCTTCGCCAAATCTCTGTTTTTCTTTATATTAGATTATTTTTGTTCATATATATAATGTATATATGTATGTGTAGCTATATGTAGATGTTCATAATGTATTATTTTTTTGTTCATAGCATGTTTTTGTTCATATCGTATTTTTGTTCATATGTGTATTAATGTTTTTGTTTCATATATGTAATTTTTCAATGTATATATGTATGGGGTAGCTATATATGCATGATGAGAGGGTGGGGGTCGATATACCCCTCACGATAAGTTCGACATGATGGGGGGTTGATATACCTCCCGATAACCGACATGAGG
This sequence comes from Aegilops longissima, assembly GCA_021605205.1. Taxonomy (NCBI): domain Eukaryota; kingdom Viridiplantae; phylum Streptophyta; class Magnoliopsida; order Poales; family Poaceae; genus Aegilops; species Aegilops longissima. The sequence goes on from JAHIAM010003867.1 coordinate 16,502, forward strand.
GGTCGATATACCCCTCCACGATAACCGACATGAGGAGAATTCGATATACCTCGAGATAACATTTTTAGAAAAGTTTTATATATCTAGCTAGGAAGAAGGAAGAAGAAGTGAGGAGTCTGGATTGGGGGTGTCGGATAGCGGACTATGACCTTTGGCGGACTCACGGACTATGAATACAAGATTAAAGACTTAGTCCGTGTAATGGGATGGGACTTTCCTTGGCGTGGAAGGCAAGCTTGGCGTCTGAGATATGTAGATCTCCTACCATTGTAACCGACTACGTATGCTAACCCTCTTGATTGCCTATATAAAGCGGAGGGTTTTAGTCATGGAGGCGAACAACAATCATACCATAGGCTAGCTTCTAGGGGTTTAGCCTCTACGATCTCGTGGTAGATCTCTCTCTTGTACTACCCATATCATCAATATTAATCAAGCGGGGAGTAGGGTTTTACCTCCATCGAGAGGGCCCAAACACGGGTAAAAACATCGTGTCCCTTGTCTCCACTGTTACCATCCGCCTAGGCGCTACGATTCGGGACCCCCCCCGAGATCCGCTGGTTTGACACCGACATTGGTGCTTTCATTGAGAGTTCCTGCGTATGCCGTCATCTTTAGGCCCGATGGCTCCTCCGATCATCAACAACGATGCGCTCGGGGGTGAGACTTTTCTCCGGACAGATCTTCGTATTCGGTGACTTTGCTTTGCGGGCAATTAAGCAGCCATCTGGAGCAGATTAAAGCTTCGCCCCAGCCACGAGTCAGATTTGGAAGTTTGAACTACGGGTGGCGTCTGCGGAGACTTGATCTTGACGGAGTTCGAGCCCAGCCAAAGCGCCCTGCAACATCACGAGGGGCATGATCTAGCTCTGCCGCTTGAGCAGTGTCGTGAAAACCGCGCAGATGTCCGCTCCGACCTTTAGCTCGGGCCATTGCGCCGATCGAGGGCGGGTGGCTGGACAGCCGCCTCGGGGGCTGCAATCTCTGGCGGTTGAGCGTACACCTACCCGTCCTTCTGGCTTCGTGACTCAAGGCACGGACTCCTCTCCGGACTCAGAGCCTTCGCGCCCGCCATGTCGAATCCGATTAGGCGCCCGATCATGGAATTCACCGCCCATGAGACATCTTTCGGCTTTCCGCCCTTTGGCGACATCCACAGGTCACTAAAGTCTCTCTCTTTATCGGGAGAGCCACGGCGGATTATGGTCGGGAAGGTTGGGATCGCGGATAGCGAAGAAATTCAAAGCCCACCCCACCGCCGTAGCCACACGTCGATGATTTAGCAAACATGCTCGACCCGACTCGAAGACATCGGCGGTATGGGCGGCGATCGAGAGGCGACCAAGAACCGGTGCCTGCGAGACGCTGGAAAACCCCTCTCGTCATCGACATATACATGGTGGACATCCCAAAAGATGGGAATGGCGATGGAGCAGCGGAGGATGACCCTCAAGAAACAGCCTAAGCTTTGGCGTCGTGACGCCGCTCTAAATCCATACAGCCAAAAGCGGTGATGATTAGCCGCAGAGACAATAACACCGGACGATGCGAAGACAACCCCCTCAGCGAGATTCAGCACGGAGGATGGAAGCCAGCCCTCATGAGAGGCGGCGAAAAAAGAGGAGAGGGCGATAATTACATGCCTCCCTCCGAAGATGAGGCAAGCCTCAACGGCGAATTAAATCGTGCCAGAGATCCCGTCGAACAAGGCGTTTCAAGCGTGGGCTCAAAGGCCACGGCAAGCAGCCTCAGAAAAAGCAGCAACAACTTAGAGCTGACCAAGACTTGCTAGGTGATAGATGGATTTGAAAGTCCTTGCGGCGAAGAGTATGAACTCGGCGCCCTCAAGAGCTAACCAAGGCAGAGCTGCTACCCCAATTAGAGGAGGAAGCACCCAAACCTACATCACGGCGCATGACACGGTGACCAACCACCTCGTGGCGCGGCGGAGGGCCTCTCGGCCCTCAACTCAAGCCGCACAGCGCCGCTCAAAAAATACCAAGCGGCGAAATCGCGGACCTGCGAGATATATTGGAGGACAAGGCAAGGTAAACAAGATCGATCTCGGATCGCGTGGGCGCCCAGCGACATGTGGCGATAATCGTCACGCCGGATATAACAACTCGGCCGGGCGAACAGTATGACAAAGCTCATTTGAGCTGCGTCGTGATATATTATCTGGGCGTCGCACCACTATGCTTCACGGATGAGTGATGGATCATCAAATCCTGAGGGTTTCAAACCCGTAAACATTGAATCATATGATGGCACAACAGATCCTGCGGTTTGGATCGAGGACTATCTCCTTCACATCCACATGGCCCGCGGTGATGATCTACGCCATCAAATACCTCCCACTCAAGCAAGGACCAGCCGGCATTGGCTTAACAGCTTGCCAGCGAGTCAATCGGTTGTTGGGAAGACACGGAAACCGCATTCCTCGACAATTTCAGGGCACATGTGTGACCACGAACGCCGATGACCTAAGCCACATAATTCAGCGGCCCGAGAGAATCGGCGGAACAATTACGGACACGGTTCTAACCAAAAAAAAATCAAATCGTCGATTGTCCGGATGTAGAGGCCCTTGCAGCCTTCAAACACAACATCCGTGACGGTAGGTGCACTGGCACCTAGGACAGGAAAAGCCGAAATCCATGGCAGCCCTCACAACACTCATGACCCGGCTTTTGGCGGGAGAGGACAGGTAGCTAGCTCATAGTAACAACATGACCAAAAGCCACAGTAATTCGGATACCAAGGACAGCAATGGCGAGTCGCGTCGCATAACAAGCACAAAGCGCGCGCGTGCTTGGCGATAATCTTGAGAGATCTGGCGGTCAATGCGGATTCGAGCTCTAAACCGGTCAGCGGAAAGGCCATTTAAAAGAAATACTCCGGGCCCGTCAATTTGGACCGATATTTCGATCGCTCATGCGGATACACGGCACCCGAAAAACCAGCCAACCACAGCCAGGGAGTTGTTGGGTGTTCAAGCGAGCGAGCAAGTTAAATGCGAAAACAATGACAAGGGCTGCATAGCGATGGCGAGGAGGCCCGGCCGCCCGAACAATAGAGGGCGAAGGCTTCCCCCACAAGTGCGGATGGTGAACATGATATCGCAACCCACATACCCAAAGGGGCGAAGAGCGTGCACTAAAGGGGCGTATATGCGATGGAGCGCATCGCCCCAAAGTTCAACCCTTGGTCTTCTGCCCGATCACTTTTGATCGAAGGACCACCCACTAGCATCCGCCATGGCGGATTCGCCGCGATAGTTCTGAACCCAATCATTGGCCAGTTCACCTCACTAGAGTCCTAATGGATGGCGGCGGCCTTTGAACACCTGCTTTATCGAGGATACGATTGTGCAAAATGGGCATAGACCAATCAAAGATTAAACCCACAAAGGCGACCTTTAAAGGCGTCATACCGAGTAATGAAGGCCATATGCGAGCTCAGTTACACTTGAAGTGGTCTTGGATCCCGAATAACTTCGAGGCGAGTTAATCTTGACATAGTCCCATTCACTGGCGGTTATCACGCCTCTTCTCGGACGAACCGCATTTGCAAAGTTCAATGCGGTGCCGCTTTTACATATCTCAAGCTCGAGATGCGAGGTCCTCGAGAGAATCATTATAGTGAATGGAAACACGAGCGCTCTCTCGGACGGAGGAGCATCTGGCAGCCCTTCATGGAAGTACAAAGCAACCTCTTAAGGAAATTCTCGAGTCCAAGCTGTTAAATGTCGGACACCGTCAAAGCGGCGCCGGAGTAACTTACAACAAGACCGCTGGCACGTTCGAACACGCGCAGCAATGCGGCCCAAACCCGACCCTCGCGAAGTGCGAAACTAGTACTACTGGCGTACATAATTACGCTCTGGAAATATCATGGGCATAGGGAGGGAAGCGCGACCACGGCATGCCGACATGCGGCTCAACCGCACCGGGGCTCCGATTGTGTCATTCTTTTCTTCTTTCTTTTTACTTTCGGGACTCCGTTCTCACGAAGCCTGTCCGTGATAGAATCGCCGAACACTGCGATCTGCAACACCGAGCGAAGCTCGTCGAGTGTCAGGTGGTCTCTATACGAGCAGTATACCTGTTTTACACACCATCCATAGCTTACCCACGGAGAGGACATGTCAAAAAGTCCAGTCCCTTGCTTATCGCACTATTTGCATCGTTACTGCTCTTCTGCAGCCCTTTTGAATAAACAATACATAGCTACGCCTATTATTGAATTCCATTTTTCTATATATATATATATATATATATATATATATATATATATATATATATATATATATATATATATGTGTGTGTGTGTGTGTGTGTGTGTGTGTGTGTGTGTGTTCATTTATGACATTGTGCAACGTACACTTTAGTGCGAGCAATACACGAGGGCTTAAGTACCCACAACATGGTGTGATAAGTCGAACAATTTCACAAGTGCGGCACCCGAACTTATAGCATTATATGCATCGGCTCCAAATCATGTCTTGGGTCAATAGTTGGGTTTGCGGCTCCCATGTTTTGGTACCTTATGTTCGATTATATCGGCTAAGGTAGCATTTGGGAGAACCACTGCGATTGTGCCCGGTTGAGCTGGGTTAAGCACCTCGGTGAAAGCTAAAACTGACCCGTCATGGTAGAGGCGAGAGCGATAAGCTGTTCGAGAGGTTTCGAGTCCCTAAAGACTTATGCAGCTTAGAGCTAGAATGCGGCATTGTCGGCCTAGGCGTGGATAGCGCCCGAACTTCGGTCTTAGAATACTAGGGGCTTGCAGAAATTTAAAATTATAAATTCTATGGCTAAGTGGCGTGTTCAAGTATTATAGTCCGGTTGCCTTGTTAGTTGCGTTGGCGCCTCCCTCGAAGGACCCAGAGAATGGGAACAAGAGCGCTCAAGTTTATCCAGACACACGACACTCGTGGCATGGGGCTGAAGGCGACGACTCGCCATCTCTCAAATTTAATACGGCGCCTGAAGGTAATATTTTAAATTCAAAAGTGTTGCTTAAGCATATGAACAAGTTTTCAGCGCTGCAGGGATAACAAATCTTGAGTCTACTCAAATATTACATCTTTGGAACATTCATCCGCTATAAAGCGGGCACCCTTGAGGACACCCTCATAATACATTTCAGGCTTGCGATGCTCCTTGCGTGGTGGTGGTCCGTCGTCACAAGCTTCTCGGCGTCCATCTTGCCCAGTGCACCTTAGCAAGGGCAAGGGCCCTCTGAGCACCTTCGATGCAGACGGAGGCGGCAGCAGCGTCAACCCATGGACAGGCGTCACTTGACCGCCTCACCAGCCAGTAGCTCCCGAGGCATGGCTTGCCTTAGGCCACCCAGCCGAACTGGGAGCCCCTCATGGCCTGTTCGGCCACCTTATGAGCTTCGACCAGCTACTTCAACTGGTGCTTAGGGCCAGAGTTATCCGGCCTC
>JAHIAM010003868.1:0-36971 GCA_021605205.1 Aegilops longissima
AGCCCTTACGAAGCAACACATAAACTAGGGTTTAAGCTTACATCACTCTAGCAACCCATCATCTACTTATTACTTCCTAATGCCTTCCTCTAGGCCCAAATAATGGTGAAGTGTTATGTAGTCGGCGTTCACATAACACCACTAGAGGTTAGACAACATTCATCTTATCAAAATATCGAGCGAATACCAAATTCACATGACTACTAATAGCAAGACTTCTCCCTTGTCCTCGGGAACAAGCGTAACTACTCACAAAGCATATTCATGTTCATAATCAGAGGGTAATAATATGCATAAAGGATCTGAACATATGATCCTCCACCAAATAAACCAACTAGCATCAACTACAAGGAGTAATCAACACTACTAGCAACCTACTAGCACCAATCCGGACTTGGAGACAAGCATTGGATACAAGAGATGAACTAGGGTTTGGAGATGAGATGGTGCTGGTGAAGATGTTGATGGAGATTGCCCTCTCGATGAGAGGGCGTTGGTGATGATGATGGCGATGATTTCCCCTCCGGAGAAGTGTCCCCGACGAACAGCTGCCGGAGCCCTAGATTAGTTCCACCAAGGTTTAGCCTCGTGGCGGGAGTCTCGTCGAAAGGTTGCTTCTGATTTTTTCTCATCGAAAGACTTCATATAGGAGAAGATGGACATCGGAGAGCCACCGGGGGCCACGAGGTAGGGGCGCGCCCGGGGGCGTGCCCCACCCTCGTGAGCAGGTGTGGGCCCTTGGCCTTCATCTTTGGCGACGATTTTTCTTTATTTATTTTAAGGTATTCCGTGGAGTTTCGAGGACTTTTGGAGTTCTTGCAGAATAGGCCTTCAATATTTGCTCCTTTTCAGCCCGAATACCGGTGCGGCATTCTCCCTCTTCATGTAAACCTTGTAAAATAGGAGAGAATAGCCATAAGTATTGTTACGTAACGTGAAATAAAAGCCCATGTCGATAAATATCGATATAAAAGCATGATGCAAAATGGGCGTATCCGACCGTCCGATCGAGGGTCCCCGTTCTCTCTCACAAAGTGGTGAGGTTGCATTAGTCCCTTGCTCCTTTGCCTGGCGTGGGCGATTGCCGCCTCCGCCGCCCTCCTCAAGGTTGAGCTCGTCCCTCGGTACAACTCCCTTTATAGCCGGCTTGCACCTTGCTCCAGCTGCCCACAACACTCCTGTGGATATTCTCTACTTCTTTGCCCACATACACGATACCTCTCTGGCTTCTCGTACTATATTTGTGATGAGTTTATGTCTCTTCAACTAGTCCTAGTAATCTTATTCTAATCACGCTTCTTCAATTTCTTTGCCACAGGGATGCTCATCTCAATTTTGGTGAAACTGCACAAAATGATCCGATAGTCAAAAGGTTGCAAAGTTCATTTATTAGGAAGCTCGAACGTTGCCAGCAAATTGAAGCCTTGTCAGGGTTCATGGTTCAAGTGCTAGGGACTGCATGGATCGTTTTTTCTTTAGCTGCCTCTGTTCCAAAATAAGTGTCAACTTTAGTAGTAGTACAACTTTGTACTAAAGTTTGCACAAAGTTGAGACACTTATTTTGGAGCAGGAGAGTATATATTGCTATGATCATCAATCATTGAGATGCAATAGCATGCATGTTAGTCTCCTTTGTATTTGATGAAATGTTGCACGGCAACCTTGGGCATAAGATACATGTAACGAGCTGGAAGCTTCATAGCATTGTACAAATTTATCTACTGATAAATTACGATGCGTACTAGTACTATACTAGTACTTCCTCCGTTCCTAAATATAAGTCTTTGTAGAGATTTCACCATTAACCACATGCGGATGTATATAGATGCATTTTAAGTGTAGATTCATTCATTTTGTTCCTATGTAGTTCACCTAGTGGAATCTCTACAAAGACTTATCTACTAATAATAGCTAGCCCCCACTACTAGGAATTCTCTATCCTCTCCTTGAGCCACATCATCAAAATTAGCGTGCGTTAGATGAAGTAAATCAGTCATAATAGCCGTCGATCTAGGCGTTGAGAGGCTCTGCACTAAGCCACATGCAAGCATGCAGAAATACCGTGGCACATGCATGTGAGTGGGTTTTAAATCACATCAACATGTCGCATGCAAGCATGCACGGTAGCATGCATGTAAATGAGCTTTTAAGTCCCATTAACATGTCAAAAGAAAAATATAATCCCATTATGCAGTAGGAGTTGGCTGATCTTTTTTCCTTACGTGGGATGATCTAAATGATGATGGGAGTTTATTTAGTTTGGCTACCACATTTGTCATGCGGTTATAGATTTTTTTAGTTCTATGAAATCGATAATTTTGGAGAGATATACGCTGTTCAGGCAATCGTGATGACTCATCTAGTAATATTTAGGAGCGAAGGGTACTATGTAAAGAGTTAGGTGTCGCGATGATAGTGTGAGGTGGGCCATGTAATCACTGAGGCTGCGTGTTTTCACTGCTCTTGCACTCCTCTCTGTAAGAATGGAAAAATTGTAATCTACTACCTCCTTTTGCGGCGTGGGACATCCACAGTCCTACCACCTCGATAATAAAGACCAATGAGCCGTCAAATCACATAGACCCAGCATAAGTTGGCGGAGGAGGCAACCATCACTCTTGCGCCGGTCGAGGTCGCGTCCGCTCTGCCGGGCATGAATCGGCACCGATTCTTTGGAGCGGTCTTGACCGTTCAGGCGGGAAGCCTTGGCGATGGAGGGCTTTGGGTGGGCCAGGCTGGTGAGGAAGGCGTGGCAGCTGTCCGCATGTCCCTACGGACATGCCGGAAGCGAGAGGATGCACCGACTCTCACGGCTAAAATCGTACACTACACACCATATCTCTGTAGGAGTAGGTCGATCTGTCGCACTCTCTAACACACATCTTTATTAAACACACACACGCTGCACGCACCTTGGTCCGTTGCACCTTCTAAGCGTGACTTATTACACCTAGGCGGAGGGGTAGTAAGTATCGAGATATGGTGGCACACGACTTAAGTCGAATACAAGTGCCCAAAATTTGTGTGCATGTTATAATAAGGATTCACTTAAAATAGTCGTTAATGACAGAGGATCAGCTGGACATGTTCTCGAGCATGGCGAGATGTGTGGTAGTAAGATACACGCTGGCGCTTTTAATTTTTCTTATTAATTTGTTTGTTTTACCCTCATTGGTGGGACCAGCGTACTACGTGGAGAGAGTAAGGTGACTAAGGCTGCATTATTTCTACACCACTATGGATAGTCTTACCACCAAAGCTACATGACACGATTATGATTGAAATCTAATGACTCACACACACACAAAAAAACACGGCATGCAGTCACACGAATGCAGGAATGTATAAAAGGTTATTTTCCTCTCGTTGAACATAACAGGGAGGTTGTGTAAGCTAGTTGCTTTGTTCGCTCATCAAACTTGAGGTCTCGGGTTCGATAACTACACTTGAGCATAATTTTGCCAGCGGATTATTTGGTGGTCAAAATGTTTCTCTAGGGTTTGCCTTCACTCTCTCTCCGGTATATATATACACTGCTGAGCCTCGGCGCTATGGTTGCTCTCTTCACACTCTCTCGCCCTCTCCGCTGGAGCCTCGGCACTTGTGGTTGCTCTCTTCACACTCTCGCCCTCTCGAGATCTAAACAAGACTTCGTTGGCCTCTCTCTCCCTCACTTTGCTGCTTAAGAGCCGGCGGGATCCGTCCCATTGGGAAGGAAGGAGGCTACGCTGTCGCCGTCGAGAGGGAATCCTGGCGCTGCTGTTCACTTTCCACCCAGTGATGGCGGGGAGGACCTCGACCCTCTTCTTCACAGCCGTCCGTGCCCACGAACCACGCCCCAGAACCTTAAGGTATATTTACTTACTCACATGCATTGCTCTAGCTGCATGTATACCATGAATCTGGGGCGTGGTTCAAAGAGGAAGGAGGGGGGAAAGTAGTGGGAAAAGTTGTATATAGCATGAATCTGGGGCGTGGTTCAAAGAGGAAATGAAGGGGAAAGTTGTATAGCATGAATCTGGGACGTGGTTCAAAGGAAAGGAATGGGGGAAAGTAGTGGGGAAAGTTGTATCGCATAAATCTAGGGCGTGGTTCAAAGAGGAAAGGAAGGCGAAAGTACTAGTTCAAAAGGAAAGGAAGGGACAAGGCGTAGGTTTGAGCGGGACTAGATTTGCTGCGCTCACATAGAAATGTGTCTAAAGATAACAAACTGGGACCAACACAAATATGCTCCTTGGTTATTTGTTCCTTGTTGCAACAGATGTGCATGACCACGAGTACATCGGTAGATGCACATGGTCTTTGATCGTCCACATCCATGCAACTCATTAGCTGTTGTTAATCTAAGGCCTGTTTGGTTAAAAACTCCCTAGTCCCTACCTGCTTGGTTCGAGGACTAAACATGGACTAGAGGTTATTAAATGACATGATAAAAGACCATGTTACCCCTAGTAATGAACTAATAGAAACAAGGTGCGATCGTGGCGGAAAATTTGTTGGAAGAATCCCAAAAAGACTCCCTCGGGGTCTTCTTTCTTTAGTCCCAAATGCCCACTTTTAGTCGAAAAGTCCCTCCTGTTTGGTTTAGATGTGGTGACACGGAGTTTTTAGTCCCTACACCAAAATGTCCTGTAAACAAACACCCTCTAATAATGCATGGAAAAATTGATGTAATGCCACGTTAAAGCAAATTACATGTTTAATGAATTTTATTTTTAGTATAATCTCTATGTTAATATTAGTCAATGCCACCGTTTGAGAAATGCTCTGTCTTGCTTTCTTTCCCATTTAGGTAAGGTAGATGCTTCTTTTGTTGGCTTGTGTCATCCACCGTTATTGACCACTAATTGTTTCCTTTGCACCTCTGCGTAGCAGGGTTATCTACTTCACCTCGTTGCCATTGTGACTTTTGTTGCCTTGCACAAAACACTTTTGTTTTAAGAGTGTTTTGTGCAGTTCAACTAAATATCTGTTCAACGTTGATGCTTGATCTTAGTGGAACGCACAAGAGGAGATCTTACTTCCCTATCCGTTAAAGCGATTTGGTTCGGATCTTCTTCTTGTGAGTTGTTTAATTCCGCATCATGAGAGGTCGGTACTAGCCTTCTTTCACATGATTCGGTGTGCTTTCACTACTAGAATCGGCACTTTGCCATACGCCATGGCGGATGGCAAAACATCAATCGGCGGATGGCAAAGGCTTTGCCATCTGCGGCGAATAACAAATAGTTTATGCGAAACCCTGCGGTAAAGGCTTCTTTGCGTCTGGCGGCGATGACAAAGCATATGGCTTTGCCATCGCCACCTCTTAACGAGGTTAGCCCGTTAGAAGGCTAACGACATACTTTGCGTACGCTGGCGGATGGCAAGGCTCTGAGCTCTTTGCCGTCGCGGCCGAGATGGCAAAGGCTGCATGCTGCCGTCTGCCCGGAGATAACAAAACTACATGCTTGTACGCTGCTTGAATGGCAAACCAAATAAACCAGCCAAATTTTACATGTAGATGACCGTGGCCTCTTTGTCATCGCCGGTGATGGCAAAGTGACTATATGCCCCATTTAATTTTGTTTTTTCTTATATCAATTCATTTTCAAAATCAAACACAAATATATTTATATGACCAATATAGCATATTCAACACATATTACCGATAGTCATGAACACATATGTATCCAACACATGTTACCAATAATAGCAAGTTTCATCCGTACATATACATAGTTTCATCAATATTAGGCAGTTTCATCCATAGGTAGCAAGTTTCACAAGGTCAAAACAAAAACTAAATACAAGCACTCCATCAACCCAAGCTTAGTGATCTTAAGCAAATCGTAAAATGGGAAAGAAGAAAGTTAGAAGACTAGAAGAAGAAGATTATTATGATGCAACTAAAATGTGAAGATTATTATGATGCAACTTATATCTATAAAATAGGTCATTTGGAGCTAAGTATGGTTATTATGTCATTTTGAGCTAGCTAAGCATACTAAGTCATGTTGGTGTAAAACATGCTAAGGTCATTCTAGAGCTAAGTAAGGTTATTATGTCATTTTGGAGCTAGCTAAGCATGTGAAGTCATTTGGAGCTAGCTAAGCATGTGAAGTCATTTAGGAGCTAAAATATGTCATTTCTTAAGCATATTATGTCATTTTAGAGTTAGCTAAGCATATTAAGTCATTTTGGGAAAAGATGCTAAGTATAGGTCATTTAGAGCTATCCTAGGTTAAATTGGTCATTTTAAGCTAGCTAAGCATATTAAGTCATTTTGGAGGAAAAATGCTAAGTATAGGTCATTTTAGAGCTATCCTAGGTTAAATAGGTCATTTGGAGCTAATTAAGCTTATTTAGTAATTTTGAGCTAGCTAAGCATATTGAGTCATTTGGAAACAATGCTAAGTATAGGTCATTTTAGAGCTATCCTAGGTTAAATAGGTCATTTTGGAGCTAAGTAAGGTTATTATGTCATTTTGGAGCTAGCTAAGCATATAAGTCATTTAGGAGCTAAAATATGTCATTTCTTAAGCATATTATGTCATTTAAGAGCTAGTTAAGCATATTAAGTCATTTTGGAGGAAAAGATGTTAAGTATAGGTCATTTAGAGCTATCCTAGGTTAAATGGGTCATTTTTAAGCTAGCTAAGCATATTAAGTCATTTTGGAGGAAAAAATGCTAAGTATAGGTCATTTTAGAGCTATCCTAGGTTAAATAGGTCATTTTGGAGCTAATTAAGCTTATTATGTAATTTTTGAGCTAGCTAAGCATATTGAGTCATTTAGGAGAAAAAAATGCTAAGTATAGGTCATTTAGAGCTAGCCTAGGTTAAATAGGTCATTTTGGAGCTAAGTAAGGTTATTATGTCATTTTGGAGCTAGCTAAGCATGTGAAGTCATTTAGGAGCTAAACTATGTCATTTCTTAAGCATATTATGTCATTTTAGATCTAGTTAAGCATATTAACTAATTTTGGAGGAAAAGATTCTAAGTATAGATCATTTTAGAGCTACCCTAGGTTAAATAGGTCATTTTGAAGCTAGCTAAGCATATTAAGTCATTTTGGAGGAAAAAATGCTAAGTATAGGTCATTTAGAGCTATCCTAGGTTAAATAGGTCATTTTGGAGCTAATTAAGCTTATTATGTAATTTTTGAGCTAAGTCATTTTAACCTAGGATAGCTCTAAAATGACCTATACATATTAAGTCATTTGGAGGAAAAAATGCTAAGTATAGGTCATTTAGAGCTAGCCTAGGTTGAATAGGTCATTTGAAGCTAAGTAAGGTTATTATGTCATTTTGGAGCTAGCTAAGCATATGAAGTCATTTAGGACCTAAAATGTGTCATTTCTTAAGCATATTATATCATTTTAGAGCTAGCTAAGCATATTAAGTCATTTTGGAGGAAAGATGCTAAGTATAGGTCATTTTAGAGCTATCCTAGGTTAAATATGACATTTTAAGCTAGCTAAGCATATTAAGTCATTTTGGAGGAAAATGCTAAGTATAGGTCATTTAGAGCTATCCTAGGTTAAATATGTTATTTTGGAGCTAATTAAGCTTATTATGTCATTTTTGAGCTAGCTAAGCATATTGAGTCATTTTGGAGGAAAAAATGCTAAGTATATGATTATGTAGCTAGTATCCATATGGCGGAGAACTTGGGGCCACATGACTACTCATAGAACCAAGGTGGCACAAGCGTAAAGGGACAGGCATACATGACCGGCAATGCGTGTCGGTCATCAGCAGTGCAACCAAGTCGTAGCAAGCTACAAGGACTTTGGTGATACACGCGTGACATTTCCCGTGAAAGGGCGGAACCACGAGAGCAAAGAAGGACACTGCCGTCAATCCATGTGTTCGGAGCGATAGCGAACTACCATGGCTCGATGGAAGCACTAGGAGGCATTTCCTGTATGGAAGGCTACCAAAGGCACCACGACTAGGTGTCGAATCCCACATACAATGCATTTCAAACATACACATTATGCACGATATGTGTAGGTACAACATATGGCATCACAACAAAACTCTATTAAGCAAATGAAGGGGAGAGGAGAGATGTCATTTGTGCTCACCCACAACGAGGCGGAGCTCGTCGAGCATACCGGGAGGTCGTTGAACACGGAACCTCACAGCGATGAAACAACTGCACATTTAAATCCACCGATCAGCGCAAATATATATGATGTTTTCATAACAAAATTGGAAAATATATGACCTAACTCATAATTCACAAATATATGACCACGTCGGCCTCTGGGCGAAGAGCACCTTTCCCAGTCAAGCGGGAGGTCGAAGAGTGTCGGGTGTCGGGGTGTCGTGGTGTCAAGGGACAAAGATAAATTCTATCCGGCAAAAAGTGGACTGTAAAGAAAAGTCTGCTACATAATCCTCAAAACATCTATAAGCATATCCTAAATCTAGGCTGCATGCATGTGTTTTTTGGAAGTCTAAGAAGAAAACAAGCGCACTTAAATAGTCATCATTGTACAATGTGATTTTTCGGTAGGGGTATAGCGAGAACTCATAGACATCTTACCTTGGGCAAGAAGTGCTCAGCGAGGAAGCAGCAGTGACCAAGGCTGGATCAAGCCAATCTCCCCTTTGCCTCCCTTAATGATGTTCTTGCATCATCAGCATCACCCTCCTCTCCTTTTCTCAGGGCAATGCAACCTCCTGCCAAATCTCAAGTGGAAAAATAAAATCAGATAGGGTTTATCCAGCTCGTGTCTAGGTTGGTATCTATTTGTGAACCTAATTGTTCAAATATAAAAGCTAAGGCAAGCCAAACCAGCACTAAACAGAAAAAGCTGGGTTAAAATCCTCTTAAAATTAATAGGCCAGCCTCTTAAAATTTCTTTCTCGGATAGATTGCTTCTTCACATGGGATAGTGCAACAAGCTGGACAATAATCGAAGGGCGGTAGATGAGTAGGTATTATCGTGGGATGTTCTTGAGGGCTTTTCATTTTTTCATCTAATTTTCTCACCAATGACATCAGCGCCAACCTCGGAGTTGAAACAAAGAGGCAGATTTCAACGAATCAAACTGGAATCACTACCACAATACTAGCCTAGCTTCCATACTAATATGCCTAAAATAATGATGAATAAATAATCATAATAGAAAGGTATTCTTCTTTGTGTGTGTATAAAGAAACGTGATCTAATCTTCTATAAAAATATATATGGAGTCTATAGTAAGCTTTAGGGTTTTGTTGGTGCTAAATATACAACTAAATATCAATCTGTATGTGAAGTAGGCAATGGCGGAACCAGGAAATAAACATAAGGGGCGAACATCAAGGACAACTCTAAAATGCAACTAAGCCTAGCGGAATATATAGGAGTTGACACTGAGTATAGCAAAATATGTACTACTATAACCGTAAGTGTTGATAATATAGGCAAGATTTTTTTTGATCAAAGGACACGGCCTCATTTTATTATGAAAATGGAAATGAGTCTTATCCTCTGAGAGACTAATCTCAATTTTTTTATGTTGCAACCAATACTTTGAAACAAAACTATATCCACCAATGAGTGTTGTGAATTAGGATACCAAAATGCAAGATCTTTCATATTATACCGTGTGGCGCTTCTGTTGTGCTCCAAAGTACAAAGCTGAAGAGAATAGAACTAGCAAGATTTTGTGTCTTCATCAAAACAAAACAAAAAGGATTTATATCCTCATCCCAGATTTTTGTGTCTTCATCAAAACAAAACAAAATACTCTGCATCGTCATCTATCCGTGTGTATTACTTTTTTTACTTTCATGCTAATTTTGAATCAATCAGGAACTTGCTTTTTGCACTCTCTAGTCTCACGAGAAAATTAATGCTCTGGTGGATTGTCTCAGCAGTCATCACTTATATCATATTTCTCATTTGCTAAAATGGTGTTGATCACATAGCTCTAGGCATGTTTAATCGGGGTCTTCAAACATTTTCTGCAGGTTGGGGGTCTTGGATCACATAAGTCAAAATGGTTCTCAGCTTTCGAACATATAAGCATCGAGCATGAACATGTACAGGAGAGGTGGTTGGGCAGCAAAGAGGCATCACCTTCATAAAATCGGAAGAGGTGGTTGGGGGCGAGAGAATCGACACGACCAGGGTTCTTCACGGAAGGCAGCGGCGGGGCGAGATGACTTGTCGAGGGCGGAGGAGCCCGTCGGTGATGGCCTTGAGCGGCGGGATGTGGGGTCGAGGATGGAGGAGGCAGTCTGCGGCGGCCAGACGAAAGCGGCGAGGCGAGGATGGCTTCACATGGATGGCCGGCGGTGGCGCTGAAGAAGGTGCAATCCGCCATAGCTCTGCGTCGCGGCGTCTAGGGTTGGGGAAAGGCGGCATGACCTGGAATAGTGGAGGGAGCAGAGCAGAGGCGGGATCTGATGGCGGGAGAAGCGGAAGGCTGCGGTGTGGCGAGGAGGTCTTGGTCGGCCAGCGGTCTTGTCGTCGTCCGGAGCAGTGAAAGCCTTGGTCTGATGGTTAGGTGAGTTTTTGGGACAACGGTGGTAGGTGGGTGAGGTGGGGAGAGAGAGGGTGGGGCCGGGCTGGGAGAGAGAGAGAGAGGGGTGGGGCGGGTGGGGAGAGAGGGAGGATATTTTTAGAAGAAGGCAGGGAGGAGATAGTCCGACTTCTTTGGCATTAGCCGACGGATGGCAAAGGCCCATATGTTTGCCATCAGCGGTGGTGGCAGATAACAAGAGGTAGAACTCTTGGGCGATTCTGGCCGTCATCATCATTGGGCCCCCACCCTTCTTTGCCATCTGCCGTGAGACGGAAAAGATTCTTTGCCATCTGCGGTAGATGGCAAATAGTGGGTTGATAAACGTTACAACACTGGACCCTACCCACCTCTTTGCCATCTGTTTGGCGGATGGCAAAGATGTTACCATCCACTAGCGACGGCAAAGGTTGGCTGCAACCATGTTCTTGCCATCTGTCAGTTCTTTATCTGTTATAGCGAGATGGCAAAGAAGGCGGTGATAGCAAATTCCCATTTCGATGTGTTTCATATGTTGTGCTACTTGTACGATAATGTTGCTTGATTTTAGTGAACTGCACAAATGGAACAAGACTTCAATCTGTGTCCACCGTAATATCCCATTGAGGTAAGATAAGGATATTTCACAAGCGTGGCTGTATTTGCCACTTTCATCAGAAAATTAAGTTTAGTACTATACTTTTGCTCCCTAATTGACATGCCAAATCTTACATTGAAGGAAGCTTATGCATTATTGAACCAAGTGATGAAGGGGAAGAACAAGCGGAAGAAAAACAAAAATCAACTCGGTGCTGTAATGAAACCTTTGGAACTGTGATGACACAAGTAATGATATAGTTTTGCATCTTAATTTATTGCTATGGTTGGAACAAGCAATTGTTTTGCCACGATTTGATGCCATACGTAATTATCACTACTTGTGCAAACAGGGATCTTCTTTGAAGATACCATATATTTTAGTGGAACTGCACAAGAAGATGTTGGAAACATTAAACTAACGAGAGGAGTATATAGTAAGCATGGCCACCCCGTAGATAGCAGAGATGGTTCGAGAGAAGTGCTTCATCGTATGCTCTACACAATCAACCTCGACAAATGTTGGTACTCACCCACTGATTTCATCCATATGATTGAGCTTTGTCATCTCTATTGGTGTTGTGCTCTTTGTTTAGATCTTGTCATGAAAAAGTTGTATTGTCCTTGAAAGTGCTTCATCTATGTTGTTTTAAATATTTCCTTTCCTTTTTCGAGAAAACAGGATCATCTTCCTCTGAAGAAGAATATGCGTGAAGTGACTAGTTCCGATTATGCGGGATGAAGAAGCCATGTCTATCTTCTCATCGGAAGGAGCGAGTTGAAGGATGGTTACATTACTCCCCACAAGACCAAACTAACTTCAGCTCGGAAGGGTGACAAATCTCCATTTTTTCTGTGATCTTGTGAGTACAATGTTGTTCTAGGATTCTTTCTGGTGAGTTCCATTTTTCTAAAAGTGTAACTCATGGACCATGTATGTGCTGTTAAGCTGTCAATTCATAGTACAATTTGCTTTATACTAATCACTTTTTTGTATTTGTGCAAGCAGGGTGCTCAGCTTGATTTCAGCAGGAACGCACAAAATGTTCATGAATACATCGAATCATTCATTTCCACCACAAGAAAGGTGCCCATAAGTTCAAGGCATTGCAACATATAAGGCGAAATCATACAGACTCTGTGCGAACTTGGTTGATTTTGGTGGAACTGCACAAAAAAACAGCTGGTTTATTTACATGAGGTGCCATGTCAATGTCGAACGATGGCAAACCGCATTCCACGTGAGCATTTGCTATTTTGGAATCGACAACCTTGTCAAATTTTGCTCATTGATTTTAGCAAGATATCGTTTGATATTTTGAATGGGGCCTTTGCTGTCGATGGCGGCGATTAATTTTTCTTTATTCTTTAGTTGTGAAGTAAATATTGCCTCGACATGTGAGTCGCTGAGATGCATAATCATCGATTGTTTTGAATGTTCTCTATGAATTGCGGACTGTGTGTTTGATTGCAATGTCTGAAGCGCTAAAAAGCTGATCAAACTCTTTGTACTCATACATTCCTTTTTACTTGGCGCATTGAAAGTGCATACTTTTTGTATAAGATTGGTCAAGTAGAGATACTTTATTGCGGACAAAACTTGTATGCAGACTAGAAAGGACGGAGGAGTACATGTAACTTCTGCAAACTTGGTGATCACCACAGGAATAATGCTAAAATGCGTATTGTTTTGCATGTTCATCCAATGCCGTGATACAGAATTGAACTAATCGAAATAAATTCATTCATACAGTCGGTTCATTACATTTCAAACATTCTTCAACTAAAAGGGGTGTTTGTGGCTGCATGCATCTCCCGGATCACGAGTCGAAGTCATCCTCCTTTAAAAAAAAACTAAAAAGTGCGTTGGAGGTATAATTAATTAACCAAAGCTACCGACCGTGTCTGCTGAGCGAGCGAAGCGGTGACTTAGCTGGGTGCAATTCGTGGCGACATGTGGCCTGTTGGGCCACGTCGATCAATGCTCACACCAGCGATTAAGTAGCAGCGTTCTTCTCGGCGCAGCTCTCCAACTCACGTTGCCGCCAAGCTAACGGCCGTCAATGGTCAACCCGCCTAGCTTGGCTACAACGGAGGGTAGCAATGGTGGCCTTACTTGGCCAGCGGTGGCGACCTACGTGTTCTACTCTTCCTTGTTTTACGTGGCGCGCGACCTCCGTTGGCGTGAGGCGGGGCCTCGGCGAGCCGGCGATGTCCTCTGTCTCGTTGCGGCGGGCGGCACCTCGGAAGCGGTGGAAATCCTCCCCACGTTGATGGCAGGGTGGGGCCTCGGCTGAGCCGGCGATGTCCTCTTCCTCGTTGTTGGCGGGGCGGGGCCTCGGCGGGCAGCGGTGTCCTCTGCCTCATTGTTGCGTGAGGGCTCGATGGAGCGGCGTCGTCGACACCAGTGGAAGCGAGGACTGTCGGGCCGGCATTGTCGTCTGCCTCATCCTCGGTCTCGTAAACAGCGCCTCGCCGCTTCATCTCCCTCTTTGCTAGCCTCTTTGCGGCGGCCGCCTCTCCGCCACCCGCATGCGGTCTGCCTTGGCCTGGCGGCCCTTGTGGGCAGGGCGGTGCAGGTCGGCAGCGCCTCCCTCCGCCCGCTCAGCGGCGATCTGCTCCTCGCTGCATGTGCTCTGGAGAGATGGTAGTTGTGGCGGCGTCGGCTGCGCTCCGGAACTCCTCCTCACGCCGGCCTCACCACATCCATATATTGAGCACGGGCCTCGCCGATGGTCATGGTGCAATGCACCGGCGATAAGCGCGGAGGAGGGTTGGCGCGGATAAATCGACTACCATGTTCTCCATTAGGATGTCGTGTCCTCCGGCTGCCTGCGGCAATGCGGTCGCGGCAATGGCTGTCGTCTCCTTGTGGTCACGTCGTCGCCCGTCGGCCTGGGCCGAGAAGCCATGGTGGGCGTAGTGGTGTGGACAGGAGAAAGAGCGGATCACGGATGATTGCGGCTATGGCGGCGCAGCGGATTATATATAATTGTGGTAGGCGGAGGGCCGTGTGGCGCGAGTAGCCGCCTCGGCAACGCAGATATCATTAATGTCTGGCGGATGGGCGGATGGGCGGCACTTGTGTCATTTGAAGAACAATCGCTGCACGGGAAGTGGGCGGTGGCGTTGACTATTTGAGCGAAAGCGAACAGGAGATGACTTTACTTGGATAGGATGACAATGGGGACCCACGGTCCATAGCCTCACGTCACAAGTGCCTCCTTATTTATATATATATATATATATATATATATATATATATATATATATATATATATATATAATATTATTTTTCTTCCTCTGGTTTCACGACATCACGGTCCCACCATTGTCAACCTATGTACTCAAGTCAATAAGCGAGAGAATTGCACAAAGCGGCCGAGTGGGACCAAGCAGCTCGGCGATATTGTGTTTTGAGGTGTGAGCACGCAGATTTTTTGATGTTTACCCCAGATATTAATTTTCTCCTCGAACAACAACGAAAACATCGCTGCATGTATTATGTGGGCGGGCTGTGGCCGTCTAGCCGAGCAGATATCCAGCCGGATATTAATTTTTTCAAGCTGAAAATGGCTAGCCCATATACTTTTTTAGGAATACCCGGGCAAGGTCAAGTTGTTATTCACCGCCCGCTGGCTGCAAATCTTTCCTAGGAGGGATGCATTAGGCTTGACAAGAAAATGGGCTTTAAGAAATAATAAATGGGATGTAATTATAAAACTGGGTAGTAACTATTAAAAATGCACAAACAGTGATTACTTTATAAAATATTATTTTGGAATATTGAAAATTTTAATTTCATTAATTGTTGCAAGCGTAATGTTTCATTGGATTTTAAGTAATATAAATTTATATTGAAATTGTATTTAATCTGACTAGAAATTTCGGGATAAAATATTGGGATCCCATCAAAATGTGGAAATTTTATTAAATTCTGTTTTGAGCAGTTGGTTGAAATGGGCTGCAGTTTAACAAGCGTAAATGAGTTGTAGTAAATTTGATTAGAATTAAAAATGGGCTACACATTCTTCAAATCTCAAATGGGCTATAAGTTCTCGCCACACATACGGCCTTACTAAGTTGATCGTCCCTAAAAAAGCGAGTTGGCCGTATGCAAGGCTTTGTCAACTTATAGTCAACACACGGTTCTAGCAGCGATGGCCGTTGGATGTCCATCAACGGATCGTCTTCTTCTTCAATCGGATATTCTAGCTTCACCCGCCCAAGCGATTCCTCCCACGACATCTGGGTGCACCATTTAAGTGACCTATGGGCCTGCTAAGTTGGCGTACCAAGGGCTTTGTCAACAGTAAATAATAAACGATTCTAACTGCGGTGACCGTCGATGTCCATCAACGGCCGTCATGCTTCTTCAACCTCTGGTCTTCTTGCTCCGGCCGCCCAAAACAGCGCCGGTCGTGCCGCCTGCTCCTGCCTCCGTGGCTCTGTTGTCGCCCGCAGGCCTCACCGCCCTACTACTCCCACCTTGGCCAGGCCATCCTCCACTCACCCACCCCTGTTATTCTCACGGCGGCGGTGCAGCGAACCAGTGAACCCTCGTACTCCTCTCGGCGTGTGCATCCTTTGTCCGTCTTCACCGGCTCCGTCGTCCCCTTCCTAGGCCTCGCCGTCATCCACGCCGTGGTGCTCTCGTGTGGCGTGGTCAACATGGTCGAGCGACTTCCATCGGGCGTGGACTGTCGTGGAAGGCTGACAGCTAGGTCTCTGACAGCCGCGGGAAGTGCCTCCTTACTACAGCGCAAAATAATTATTCCTCCACGACAGCGGGGACCCACGGACGGGCCACCGTATTCGCGAAAAAATAGATTAGCCCCACTTGCTGGGACCCGAGCTACATCTTCGCGCATGAAATGCATCCGAAAAAAACCATTAGCCCCACATTGCTGGGACCCACCAGCTACATCTTATACGAGGAAGTGTGTCAGAAAAAAGTTAGCCCCATTGCTGGGACCCACCAGCTATGCCTTCCATACGCAAGGAAGTGCGTCCGGCCAAAAAAGCGATTCGCCCCACATTGCTGGGACCCGGCAGCTACACCTCATGCGCAAGGAAGTGCGTCAAGACAAAAAACGATTCACCCCTAACTGCTGGGACCCGGTGGCTACACATCATACGCAAGGAAGTGCGTCAGGAAAAAGACAAAGCGATTAGCCCCCACAGTGCTGGGACCCACCAGCTACATCTTCGAGACAGGAAGTGCGACGGTCGGGACCCACGGCGAAGCGTGCGTGGCGTTTTCATCCTGGTCATGACGCATATGCGTACATCGGTCGATGTAAGCGGCATGCGTTAACGTAGTAAGAAGCGGCGCCGTGTAAGTAGTAAGCGCATGCGTAGCATGTACGTCGTCTGCGGCGGGTGCAAGAAAAAAAATCTGACCATATGTGTACATGCTCTGGTGAGGTCTCGACGCCTAATCGGCGCGCATATATGCGGCGAGGATCGTGTTCATGGGGAGCAGCGAATCGTCGTGTTCATGGGAAACAGCGAAATGCGTCATGTTCATGGGGAACAGCGGAAAACATCGTGTTCGCCGAGCAATGGAACCGTGGAACCAACCGGCTTGGGCGAAGCAGGCGATGGAAGCGAGGCATGGCGTATCGCGAGCGGAGAAGCGGCCTTGTGTTGACCGGCCATGTTTGAAGCAGGGTCCTGTTGATCGGGAGGGTGTGGCGTACCACAAAGCGGAGAAGCAGACCTCCTATGGTGAAGCAGGGGTCTGTTGATACGGAGGGTGTGGCGTGCCGCCAAAAGCGAAGAAGCGGACCTCCTCACGGTCAGCAGAAGTCTGTTGATCGGGAGGGTGTGGCGTGCCGCAAAAGCGGAGAAGCAGACCTCCTACGGTCGAGCAGGGTCCTGTTCATCGTTAGGGGTGTGGCGTGCAAAAAGCAGGACTCCACGGGATCTTGTTCATCTCCACCGTCGACCCTCCGGCCTCCACGGGCTCCTGTTCATCCAGCCTCCACAGCGCTACTCCACGCTCTTTGTTCAACCACCCTCCTTTGGCACCCCTCAAGTCTCTGTTCATCCAGCCCTCCACCACGAGGTCTGTTCAACCACCCCTCCACGGCCACCCTCCACCGTCTCTTCATTCATCCAGCCCTCCACCACGAGGTCTGTTCATCCGGAGAAACAGCGCCATAGCTCCTTGTTCATCAACCCCCTCCCCCATAGCGCTCCTTGTTCATCAATCGATCGACTTCAGCTAGCGTGATGGCGAAGAATCGCTCCATCGAGTTGATTAACAGCCATCGATCAATCGCTCGGTTTCGATAAAAGCGTAACTGCGATTACAATCGCTCGGGTTGATTAGATAGCAACTTCGCGGGTTGATTAGAGCCAATGCCTCGCACACCGCGTCACGTGTATGAGAGAAAGCAGCGCGTCGCTCTTGACCTCCACCATAGCGGCAACTCCCGAAATTTTCCTACCCCTACGCTTCTACCATGGTTTTTCCGTCATGGGCGGCCCAAAGAATGTCATGCAGCTGCGTCTCCGGCCGCCAGGGCGAAAAGCCCATTTTCTCTCATGATTTTTGTCATAGTAAGGAGCCCACCACATCTATGATGATACGGGTTACATCACATTATCGTCATAGAAGTGTCACATGTATGACGAGAAAAAAATTTAGTTCGGCCCAAAATGTCACGGATGTGTCTTTTTGTAGTGCATTGTTAGTATGCTTGAAGTATTATTATTTATGTCAATATGAAATTTTGTCTTGAATCTTTTGGATCTGAATATTCATACCACAGATTAAGAAGAATTACAATGAAATTATGCCAACTAGCATTCCACATCGAGAATTATCTTTTATCATTTACCTACTAGAGACGGCGGTTAAGCTTGAGGATGCTTGATACATCTCAAGCGTATCTATAATTTTGATTGCTCCATGCTATATTATCTACTGTTTTAGACAATATTGGGCTTTATTATCACACTTATATTATTTTTGGGACTGACCTATTAGCTGGAGGCCCAGCCAGGTGCTGTTTTTTCCTATTTTAGTGTTTGAACAAAGGAATATCAAGCGAATTGAAACAGAATGAAATCGCTGGAGATTACTTTTGGAAGGAAAGCTCTTGGAAAAGCTTGAGTGCGTGGAAAGAAGGGAGGTGACCACGGGGTGGGGCACCCCCAAGAGCGCGCCCCTCCTCGTGGGCCCGACTCTGGCGTGCTTCTTTCAACCATATATACCCACGTGCCCTAAAACTTCGAAGGCGAGAATAGATCAGGAGTTCACTTGCCGCAATCCTCTGTAGCCACCAAAACCTCTCGGGATCCCGTTCGGCACCTGGGAGAACCCTCATCGTGGCCATCTTCATCATCCGGCGCTCTCCATGACTAGGAGGAGTAGTTCACCCTCGGGGCTGAGGTATGTACCCGATAGCTATGTGTTTGATCTCTCTCATGCAGTAGCATGCATGTAAATGAGCTTTTAAGTCCATTAACATGTCAAAAGAAAAATATAATCCCATTATGCGGTGGAGTTGGCTGATCTTTTTTTTCGTGGGATGATCTAAATGATGATGGGAGTTTATTTAGTTTGGCTACCATTTGTCATGCGGTTATAGATTTTTTTAGTTCTATGAAATCGATAATTTTCTTGGAGAGATATACGCTGTTCAGCGGCAATCTGTGATGACTCATCTAGTAATATTTAGGAGCGAAGGAGTACTATGTAAAGAGTTAGGTGTCGTATGATGATAGTGTGAGGTGGGCCATGTAATCTGAGGCTGCGTGTTTTCTGCTCTTGCACTCCTCTCTGTAAGAATGGAAAATTGTAATCTACTACCTCCTTTTGCAGCGTGGGACATCCGGCAGTCCTACCACCTCGATAATAAAGACCAATGAGCCGTCAAATCACATAGACCCAGCGATAAGTTGGACGGAACCATCACTCTTGCGCCCGATCGGAGTCCCGCTCTGCCCGGGCATGAATCACGGCACCGATTCTTTGGAGGCCAGTGCTGACCGTTCAGGCGGGAAGCGCTTGCAGGCGATGGAGGGCTTTGGGTGGGCGGGCTGGTGAGGAGGCGTGGCAGCTGTCGCATGTCCCTACGGACATGCCGGAAGCAGAGGATGCACCGACTCACGGCTAAAATTACTACACACCATATCTCTGTAGGAGTAGGTCGATCTGTCGCACTCTAACACACATCATTAAACACACACACGCGCATACGCACCTTGGTCCCGTTACCTTCTAAGCGTGACTTATTACACCTAGGCGGAGGAGTAGTAAGTATCACGAGATATGGTGGCTGTGACTTAAGTCGAATACAAGTGCCCAAAATTTGTGTGCATGTTATAATAAGGATTCACTTAAAATAGTCGTTAATGACAGAGGATCAGCTGGACATGTTCTCGAGCATGGCGAGATGTGTGGTAGTAAGATACACGCTGGCGCTTTTAATTTTTCTTATTAATTTGTTTGTTTTACCCTCATTGGTGGGACCAGCGTACTACGTGGAGAGAGTAAGGTGACTAAGGCTGCATTATTTCTACACCACTATGGATAGTCTTACCACCAAAGCTACATGACACGATTATGATTGAAATCTAATGACTCACACACACACAAAAAAACACGGCATGCAGTCACACGAATGCAGGAATGTATAAAAGGTTATTTTCCTCTCGTTGAACATAACAGGGAGGTTGTGTAAGCTAGTTGCTTTGTTCGCTCATCAAACTTGAGGTCTCGGGTTCGATAACTACACTTGAGCATAATTTTGCCAGCGGATTATTTGGTGGTCAAAATGTTTCTCTAGGGTTTGCCTTCACTCTCTCTCCGGTATATATATACACTGCTGAGCCTCGGCGCTATGGTTGCTCTCTTCACACTCTCTCGCCCTCTCCGCTGGAGCCTCGGCACTTGTGGTTGCTCTCTTCACACTCTCGCCCTCTCGAGATCTAAACAAGACTTCGTTGGCCTCTCTCTCCCTCACTTTGCTGCTTAAGAGCCGGCGGGATCCGTCCCATTGGGAAGGAAGGAGGCTACGCTGTCGCCGTCGAGAGGGAATCCTGGCGCTGCTGTTCACTTTCCACCCAGTGATGGCGGGGAGGACCTCGACCCTCTTCTTCACAGCCGTCCGTGCCCACGAACCACGCCCCAGAACCTTAAGGTATATTTACTTACTCACATGCATTGCTCTAGCTGCATGTATACCATGAATCTGGGGCGTGGTTCAAAGAGGAAGGAGGGGGGAAAGTAGTGGGAAAAGTTGTATATAGCATGAATCTGGGGCGTGGTTCAAAGAGGAAATGAAGGGGAAAGTTGTATAGCATGAATCTGGGACGTGGTTCAAAGGAAAGGAATGGGGGAAAGTAGTGGGGAAAGTTGTATCGCATAAATCTAGGGCGTGGTTCAAAGAGGAAAGGAAGGCGAAAGTACTAGTTCAAAAGGAAAGGAAGGGACAAGGCGTAGGTTTGAGCGGGACTAGATTTGCTGCGCTCACATAGAAATGTGTCTAAAGATAACAAACTGGGACCAACACAAATATGCTCCTTGGTTATTTGTTCCTTGTTGCAACAGATGTGCATGACCACGAGTACATCGGTAGATGCACATGGTCTTTGATCGTCCACATCCATGCAACTCATTAGCTGTTGTTAATCTAAGGCCTGTTTGGTTAAAAACTCCCTAGTCCCTACCTGCTTGGTTCGAGGACTAAACATGGACTAGAGGTTATTAAATGACATGATAAAAGACCATGTTACCCCTAGTAATGAACTAATAGAAACAAGGTGCGATCGTGGCGGAAAATTTGTTGGAAGAATCCCAAAAAGACTCCCTCGGGGTCTTCTTTCTTTAGTCCCAAATGCCCACTTTTAGTCGAAAAGTCCCTCCTGTTTGGTTTAGATGTGGTGACACGGAGTTTTTAGTCCCTACACCAAAATGTCCTGTAAACAAACACCCTCTAATAATGCATGGAAAAATTGATGTAATGCCACGTTAAAGCAAATTACATGTTTAATGAATTTTATTTTTAGTATAATCTCTATGTTAATATTAGTCAATGCCACCGTTTGAGAAATGCTCTGTCTTGCTTTCTTTCCCATTTAGGTAAGGTAGATGCTTCTTTTGTTGGCTTGTGTCATCCACCGTTATTGACCACTAATTGTTTCCTTTGCACCTCTGCGTAGCAGGGTTATCTACTTCACCTCGTTGCCATTGTGACTTTTGTTGCCTTGCACAAAACACTTTTGTTTTAAGAGTGTTTTGTGCAGTTCAACTAAATATCTGTTCAACGTTGATGCTTGATCTTAGTGGAACGCACAAGAGGAGATCTTACTTCCCTATCCGTTAAAGCGATTTGGTTCGGATCTTCTTCTTGTGAGTTGTTTAATTCCGCATCATGAGAGGTCGGTACTAGCCTTCTTTCACATGATTCGGTGTGCTTTCACTACTAGAATCGGCACTTTGCCATACGCCATGGCGGATGGCAAAACATCAATCGGCGGATGGCAAAGGCTTTGCCATCTGCGGCGAATAACAAATAGTTTATGCGAAACCCTGCGGTAAAGGCTTCTTTGCGTCTGGCGGCGATGACAAAGCATATGGCTTTGCCATCGCCACCTCTTAACGAGGTTAGCCCGTTAGAAGGCTAACGACATACTTTGCGTACGCTGGCGGATGGCAAGGCTCTGAGCTCTTTGCCGTCGCGGCCGAGATGGCAAAGGCTGCATGCTGCCGTCTGCCCGGAGATAACAAAACTACATGCTTGTACGCTGCTTGAATGGCAAACCAAATAAACCAGCCAAATTTTACATGTAGATGACCGTGGCCTCTTTGTCATCGCCGGTGATGGCAAAGTGACTATATGCCCCATTTAATTTTGTTTTTTCTTATATCAATTCATTTTCAAAATCAAACACAAATATATTTATATGACCAATATAGCATATTCAACACATATTACCGATAGTCATGAACACATATGTATCCAACACATGTTACCAATAATAGCAAGTTTCATCCGTACATATACATAGTTTCATCAATATTAGGCAGTTTCATCCATAGGTAGCAAGTTTCACAAGGTCAAAACAAAAACTAAATACAAGCACTCCATCAACCCAAGCTTAGTGATCTTAAGCAAATCGTAAAATGGGAAAGAAGAAAGTTAGAAGACTAGAAGAAGAAGATTATTATGATGCAACTAAAATGTGAAGATTATTATGATGCAACTTATATCTATAAAATAGGTCATTTGGAGCTAAGTATGGTTATTATGTCATTTTGAGCTAGCTAAGCATACTAAGTCATGTTGGTGTAAAACATGCTAAGGTCATTCTAGAGCTAAGTAAGGTTATTATGTCATTTTGGAGCTAGCTAAGCATGTGAAGTCATTTGGAGCTAGCTAAGCATGTGAAGTCATTTAGGAGCTAAAATATGTCATTTCTTAAGCATATTATGTCATTTTAGAGTTAGCTAAGCATATTAAGTCATTTTGGGAAAAGATGCTAAGTATAGGTCATTTAGAGCTATCCTAGGTTAAATTGGTCATTTTAAGCTAGCTAAGCATATTAAGTCATTTTGGAGGAAAAATGCTAAGTATAGGTCATTTTAGAGCTATCCTAGGTTAAATAGGTCATTTGGAGCTAATTAAGCTTATTTAGTAATTTTGAGCTAGCTAAGCATATTGAGTCATTTGGAAACAATGCTAAGTATAGGTCATTTTAGAGCTATCCTAGGTTAAATAGGTCATTTTGGAGCTAAGTAAGGTTATTATGTCATTTTGGAGCTAGCTAAGCATATAAGTCATTTAGGAGCTAAAATATGTCATTTCTTAAGCATATTATGTCATTTAAGAGCTAGTTAAGCATATTAAGTCATTTTGGAGGAAAAGATGTTAAGTATAGGTCATTTAGAGCTATCCTAGGTTAAATGGGTCATTTTTAAGCTAGCTAAGCATATTAAGTCATTTTGGAGGAAAAAATGCTAAGTATAGGTCATTTTAGAGCTATCCTAGGTTAAATAGGTCATTTTGGAGCTAATTAAGCTTATTATGTAATTTTTGAGCTAGCTAAGCATATTGAGTCATTTAGGAGAAAAAAATGCTAAGTATAGGTCATTTAGAGCTAGCCTAGGTTAAATAGGTCATTTTGGAGCTAAGTAAGGTTATTATGTCATTTTGGAGCTAGCTAAGCATGTGAAGTCATTTAGGAGCTAAACTATGTCATTTCTTAAGCATATTATGTCATTTTAGATCTAGTTAAGCATATTAACTAATTTTGGAGGAAAAGATTCTAAGTATAGATCATTTTAGAGCTACCCTAGGTTAAATAGGTCATTTTGAAGCTAGCTAAGCATATTAAGTCATTTTGGAGGAAAAAATGCTAAGTATAGGTCATTTAGAGCTATCCTAGGTTAAATAGGTCATTTTGGAGCTAATTAAGCTTATTATGTAATTTTTGAGCTAAGTCATTTTAACCTAGGATAGCTCTAAAATGACCTATACATATTAAGTCATTTGGAGGAAAAAATGCTAAGTATAGGTCATTTAGAGCTAGCCTAGGTTGAATAGGTCATTTGAAGCTAAGTAAGGTTATTATGTCATTTTGGAGCTAGCTAAGCATATGAAGTCATTTAGGACCTAAAATGTGTCATTTCTTAAGCATATTATATCATTTTAGAGCTAGCTAAGCATATTAAGTCATTTTGGAGGAAAGATGCTAAGTATAGGTCATTTTAGAGCTATCCTAGGTTAAATATGACATTTTAAGCTAGCTAAGCATATTAAGTCATTTTGGAGGAAAATGCTAAGTATAGGTCATTTAGAGCTATCCTAGGTTAAATATGTTATTTTGGAGCTAATTAAGCTTATTATGTCATTTTTGAGCTAGCTAAGCATATTGAGTCATTTTGGAGGAAAAAATGCTAAGTATATGATTATGTAGCTAGTATCCATATGGCGGAGAACTTGGGGCCACATGACTACTCATAGAACCAAGGTGGCACAAGCGTAAAGGGACAGGCATACATGACCGGCAATGCGTGTCGGTCATCAGCAGTGCAACCAAGTCGTAGCAAGCTACAAGGACTTTGGTGATACACGCGTGACATTTCCCGTGAAAGGGCGGAACCACGAGAGCAAAGAAGGACACTGCCGTCAATCCATGTGTTCGGAGCGATAGCGAACTACCATGGCTCGATGGAAGCACTAGGAGGCATTTCCTGTATGGAAGGCTACCAAAGGCACCACGACTAGGTGTCGAATCCCACATACAATGCATTTCAAACATACACATTATGCACGATATGTGTAGGTACAACATATGGCATCACAACAAAACTCTATTAAGCAAATGAAGGGGAGAGGAGAGATGTCATTTGTGCTCACCCACAACGAGGCGGAGCTCGTCGAGCATACCGGGAGGTCGTTGAACACGGAACCTCACAGCGATGAAACAACTGCACATTTAAATCCACCGATCAGCGCAAATATATATGATGTTTTCATAACAAAATTGGAAAATATATGACCTAACTCATAATTCACAAATATATGACCACGTCGGCCTCTGGGCGAAGAGCACCTTTCCCAGTCAAGCGGGAGGTCGAAGAGTGTCGGGTGTCGGGGTGTCGTGGTGTCAAGGGACAAAGATAAATTCTATCCGGCAAAAAGTGGACTGTAAAGAAAAGTCTGCTACATAATCCTCAAAACATCTATAAGCATATCCTAAATCTAGGCTGCATGCATGTGTTTTTTGGAAGTCTAAGAAGAAAACAAGCGCACTTAAATAGTCATCATTGTACAATGTGATTTTTCGGTAGGGGTATAGCGAGAACTCATAGACATCTTACCTTGGGCAAGAAGTGCTCAGCGAGGAAGCAGCAGTGACCAAGGCTGGATCAAGCCAATCTCCCCTTTGCCTCCCTTAATGATGTTCTTGCATCATCAGCATCACCCTCCTCTCCTTTTCTCAGGGCAATGCAACCTCCTGCCAAATCTCAAGTGGAAAAATAAAATCAGATAGGGTTTATCCAGCTCGTGTCTAGGTTGGTATCTATTTGTGAACCTAATTGTTCAAATATAAAAGCTAAGGCAAGCCAAACCAGCACTAAACAGAAAAAGCTGGGTTAAAATCCTCTTAAAATTAATAGGCCAGCCTCTTAAAATTTCTTTCTCGGATAGATTGCTTCTTCACATGGGATAGTGCAACAAGCTGGACAATAATCGAAGGGCGGTAGATGAGTAGGTATTATCGTGGGATGTTCTTGAGGGCTTTTCATTTTTTCATCTAATTTTCTCACCAATGACATCAGCGCCAACCTCGGAGTTGAAACAAAGAGGCAGATTTCAACGAATCAAACTGGAATCACTACCACAATACTAGCCTAGCTTCCATACTAATATGCCTAAAATAATGATGAATAAATAATCATAATAGAAAGGTATTCTTCTTTGTGTGTGTATAAAGAAACGTGATCTAATCTTCTATAAAAATATATATGGAGTCTATAGTAAGCTTTAGGGTTTTGTTGGTGCTAAATATACAACTAAATATCAATCTGTATGTGAAGTAGGCAATGGCGGAACCAGGAAATAAACATAAGGGGCGAACATCAAGGACAACTCTAAAATGCAACTAAGCCTAGCGGAATATATAGGAGTTGACACTGAGTATAGCAAAATATGTACTACTATAACCGTAAGTGTTGATAATATAGGCAAGATTTTTTTTGATCAAAGGACACGGCCTCATTTTATTATGAAAATGGAAATGAGTCTTATCCTCTGAGAGACTAATCTCAATTTTTTTATGTTGCAACCAATACTTTGAAACAAAACTATATCCACCAATGAGTGTTGTGAATTAGGATACCAAAATGCAAGATCTTTCATATTATACCGTGTGGCGCTTCTGTTGTGCTCCAAAGTACAAAGCTGAAGAGAATAGAACTAGCAAGATTTTGTGTCTTCATCAAAACAAAACAAAAAGGATTTATATCCTCATCCCAGATTTTTGTGTCTTCATCAAAACAAAACAAAATACTCTGCATCGTCATCTATCCGTGTGTATTACTTTTTTTACTTTCATGCTAATTTTGAATCAATCAGGAACTTGCTTTTTGCACTCTCTAGTCTCACGAGAAAATTAATGCTCTGGTGGATTGTCTCAGCAGTCATCACTTATATCATATTTCTCATTTGCTAAAATGGTGTTGATCACATAGCTCTAGGCATGTTTAATCGGGGTCTTCAAACATTTTCTGCAGGTTGGGGGTCTTGGATCACATAAGTCAAAATGGTTCTCAGCTTTCGAACATATAAGCATCGAGCATGAACATGTACAGGAGAGGTGGTTGGGCAGCAAAGAGGCATCACCTTCATAAAATCGGAAGAGGTGGTTGGGGGCGAGAGAATCGACACGACCAGGGTTCTTCACGGAAGGCAGCGGCGGGGCGAGATGACTTGTCGAGGGCGGAGGAGCCCGTCGGTGATGGCCTTGAGCGGCGGGATGTGGGGTCGAGGATGGAGGAGGCAGTCTGCGGCGGCCAGACGAAAGCGGCGAGGCGAGGATGGCTTCACATGGATGGCCGGCGGTGGCGCTGAAGAAGGTGCAATCCGCCATAGCTCTGCGTCGCGGCGTCTAGGGTTGGGGAAAGGCGGCATGACCTGGAATAGTGGAGGGAGCAGAGCAGAGGCGGGATCTGATGGCGGGAGAAGCGGAAGGCTGCGGTGTGGCGAGGAGGTCTTGGTCGGCCAGCGGTCTTGTCGTCGTCCGGAGCAGTGAAAGCCTTGGTCTGATGGTTAGGTGAGTTTTTGGGACAACGGTGGTAGGTGGGTGAGGTGGGGAGAGAGAGGGTGGGGCCGGGCTGGGAGAGAGAGAGAGAGGGGTGGGGCGGGTGGGGAGAGAGGGAGGATATTTTTAGAAGAAGGCAGGGAGGAGATAGTCCGACTTCTTTGGCATTAGCCGACGGATGGCAAAGGCCCATATGTTTGCCATCAGCGGTGGTGGCAGATAACAAGAGGTAGAACTCTTGGGCGATTCTGGCCGTCATCATCATTGGGCCCCCACCCTTCTTTGCCATCTGCCGTGAGACGGAAAAGATTCTTTGCCATCTGCGGTAGATGGCAAATAGTGGGTTGATAAACGTTACAACACTGGACCCTACCCACCTCTTTG
Source organism: Aegilops longissima (assembly GCA_021605205.1). Lineage (NCBI taxonomy): Eukaryota > Viridiplantae > Streptophyta > Magnoliopsida > Poales > Poaceae > Aegilops > Aegilops longissima. The sequence continues at coordinate 27,250 of JAHIAM010003868.1, forward strand.
CCATCTGTTTGGCGGATGGCAAAGATGTTACCATCCACTAGCGACGGCAAAGGTTGGCTGCAACCATGTTCTTGCCATCTGTCAGTTCTTTATCTGTTATAGCGAGATGGCAAAGAAGGCGGTGATAGCAAATTCCCATTTCGATGTGTTTCATATGTTGTGCTACTTGTACGATAATGTTGCTTGATTTTAGTGAACTGCACAAATGGAACAAGACTTCAATCTGTGTCCACCGTAATATCCCATTGAGGTAAGATAAGGATATTTCACAAGCGTGGCTGTATTTGCCACTTTCATCAGAAAATTAAGTTTAGTACTATACTTTTGCTCCCTAATTGACATGCCAAATCTTACATTGAAGGAAGCTTATGCATTATTGAACCAAGTGATGAAGGGGAAGAACAAGCGGAAGAAAAACAAAAATCAACTCGGTGCTGTAATGAAACCTTTGGAACTGTGATGACACAAGTAATGATATAGTTTTGCATCTTAATTTATTGCTATGGTTGGAACAAGCAATTGTTTTGCCACGATTTGATGCCATACGTAATTATCACTACTTGTGCAAACAGGGATCTTCTTTGAAGATACCATATATTTTAGTGGAACTGCACAAGAAGATGTTGGAAACATTAAACTAACGAGAGGAGTATATAGTAAGCATGGCCACCCCGTAGATAGCAGAGATGGTTCGAGAGAAGTGCTTCATCGTATGCTCTACACAATCAACCTCGACAAATGTTGGTACTCACCCACTGATTTCATCCATATGATTGAGCTTTGTCATCTCTATTGGTGTTGTGCTCTTTGTTTAGATCTTGTCATGAAAAAGTTGTATTGTCCTTGAAAGTGCTTCATCTATGTTGTTTTAAATATTTCCTTTCCTTTTTCGAGAAAACAGGATCATCTTCCTCTGAAGAAGAATATGCGTGAAGTGACTAGTTCCGATTATGCGGGATGAAGAAGCCATGTCTATCTTCTCATCGGAAGGAGCGAGTTGAAGGATGGTTACATTACTCCCCACAAGACCAAACTAACTTCAGCTCGGAAGGGTGACAAATCTCCATTTTTTCTGTGATCTTGTGAGTACAATGTTGTTCTAGGATTCTTTCTGGTGAGTTCCATTTTTCTAAAAGTGTAACTCATGGACCATGTATGTGCTGTTAAGCTGTCAATTCATAGTACAATTTGCTTTATACTAATCACTTTTTTGTATTTGTGCAAGCAGGGTGCTCAGCTTGATTTCAGCAGGAACGCACAAAATGTTCATGAATACATCGAATCATTCATTTCCACCACAAGAAAGGTGCCCATAAGTTCAAGGCATTGCAACATATAAGGCGAAATCATACAGACTCTGTGCGAACTTGGTTGATTTTGGTGGAACTGCACAAAAAAACAGCTGGTTTATTTACATGAGGTGCCATGTCAATGTCGAACGATGGCAAACCGCATTCCACGTGAGCATTTGCTATTTTGGAATCGACAACCTTGTCAAATTTTGCTCATTGATTTTAGCAAGATATCGTTTGATATTTTGAATGGGGCCTTTGCTGTCGATGGCGGCGATTAATTTTTCTTTATTCTTTAGTTGTGAAGTAAATATTGCCTCGACATGTGAGTCGCTGAGATGCATAATCATCGATTGTTTTGAATGTTCTCTATGAATTGCGGACTGTGTGTTTGATTGCAATGTCTGAAGCGCTAAAAAGCTGATCAAACTCTTTGTACTCATACATTCCTTTTTACTTGGCGCATTGAAAGTGCATACTTTTTGTATAAGATTGGTCAAGTAGAGATACTTTATTGCGGACAAAACTTGTATGCAGACTAGAAAGGACGGAGGAGTACATGTAACTTCTGCAAACTTGGTGATCACCACAGGAATAATGCTAAAATGCGTATTGTTTTGCATGTTCATCCAATGCCGTGATACAGAATTGAACTAATCGAAATAAATTCATTCATACAGTCGGTTCATTACATTTCAAACATTCTTCAACTAAAAGGGGTGTTTGTGGCTGCATGCATCTCCCGGATCACGAGTCGAAGTCATCCTCCTTTAAAAAAAAACTAAAAAGTGCGTTGGAGGTATAATTAATTAACCAAAGCTACCGACCGTGTCTGCTGAGCGAGCGAAGCGGTGACTTAGCTGGGTGCAATTCGTGGCGACATGTGGCCTGTTGGGCCACGTCGATCAATGCTCACACCAGCGATTAAGTAGCAGCGTTCTTCTCGGCGCAGCTCTCCAACTCACGTTGCCGCCAAGCTAACGGCCGTCAATGGTCAACCCGCCTAGCTTGGCTACAACGGAGGGTAGCAATGGTGGCCTTACTTGGCCAGCGGTGGCGACCTACGTGTTCTACTCTTCCTTGTTTTACGTGGCGCGCGACCTCCGTTGGCGTGAGGCGGGGCCTCGGCGAGCCGGCGATGTCCTCTGTCTCGTTGCGGCGGGCGGCACCTCGGAAGCGGTGGAAATCCTCCCCACGTTGATGGCAGGGTGGGGCCTCGGCTGAGCCGGCGATGTCCTCTTCCTCGTTGTTGGCGGGGCGGGGCCTCGGCGGGCAGCGGTGTCCTCTGCCTCATTGTTGCGTGAGGGCTCGATGGAGCGGCGTCGTCGACACCAGTGGAAGCGAGGACTGTCGGGCCGGCATTGTCGTCTGCCTCATCCTCGGTCTCGTAAACAGCGCCTCGCCGCTTCATCTCCCTCTTTGCTAGCCTCTTTGCGGCGGCCGCCTCTCCGCCACCCGCATGCGGTCTGCCTTGGCCTGGCGGCCCTTGTGGGCAGGGCGGTGCAGGTCGGCAGCGCCTCCCTCCGCCCGCTCAGCGGCGATCTGCTCCTCGCTGCATGTGCTCTGGAGAGATGGTAGTTGTGGCGGCGTCGGCTGCGCTCCGGAACTCCTCCTCACGCCGGCCTCACCACATCCATATATTGAGCACGGGCCTCGCCGATGGTCATGGTGCAATGCACCGGCGATAAGCGCGGAGGAGGGTTGGCGCGGATAAATCGACTACCATGTTCTCCATTAGGATGTCGTGTCCTCCGGCTGCCTGCGGCAATGCGGTCGCGGCAATGGCTGTCGTCTCCTTGTGGTCACGTCGTCGCCCGTCGGCCTGGGCCGAGAAGCCATGGTGGGCGTAGTGGTGTGGACAGGAGAAAGAGCGGATCACGGATGATTGCGGCTATGGCGGCGCAGCGGATTATATATAATTGTGGTAGGCGGAGGGCCGTGTGGCGCGAGTAGCCGCCTCGGCAACGCAGATATCATTAATGTCTGGCGGATGGGCGGATGGGCGGCACTTGTGTCATTTGAAGAACAATCGCTGCACGGGAAGTGGGCGGTGGCGTTGACTATTTGAGCGAAAGCGAACAGGAGATGACTTTACTTGGATAGGATGACAATGGGGACCCACGGTCCATAGCCTCACGTCACAAGTGCCTCCTTATTTATATATATATATATATATATATATATATATATATATATATATATATATATATATAATATTATTTTTCTTCCTCTGGTTTCACGACATCACGGTCCCACCATTGTCAACCTATGTACTCAAGTCAATAAGCGAGAGAATTGCACAAAGCGGCCGAGTGGGACCAAGCAGCTCGGCGATATTGTGTTTTGAGGTGTGAGCACGCAGATTTTTTGATGTTTACCCCAGATATTAATTTTCTCCTCGAACAACAACGAAAACATCGCTGCATGTATTATGTGGGCGGGCTGTGGCCGTCTAGCCGAGCAGATATCCAGCCGGATATTAATTTTTTCAAGCTGAAAATGGCTAGCCCATATACTTTTTTAGGAATACCCGGGCAAGGTCAAGTTGTTATTCACCGCCCGCTGGCTGCAAATCTTTCCTAGGAGGGATGCATTAGGCTTGACAAGAAAATGGGCTTTAAGAAATAATAAATGGGATGTAATTATAAAACTGGGTAGTAACTATTAAAAATGCACAAACAGTGATTACTTTATAAAATATTATTTTGGAATATTGAAAATTTTAATTTCATTAATTGTTGCAAGCGTAATGTTTCATTGGATTTTAAGTAATATAAATTTATATTGAAATTGTATTTAATCTGACTAGAAATTTCGGGATAAAATATTGGGATCCCATCAAAATGTGGAAATTTTATTAAATTCTGTTTTGAGCAGTTGGTTGAAATGGGCTGCAGTTTAACAAGCGTAAATGAGTTGTAGTAAATTTGATTAGAATTAAAAATGGGCTACACATTCTTCAAATCTCAAATGGGCTATAAGTTCTCGCCACACATACGGCCTTACTAAGTTGATCGTCCCTAAAAAAGCGAGTTGGCCGTATGCAAGGCTTTGTCAACTTATAGTCAACACACGGTTCTAGCAGCGATGGCCGTTGGATGTCCATCAACGGATCGTCTTCTTCTTCAATCGGATATTCTAGCTTCACCCGCCCAAGCGATTCCTCCCACGACATCTGGGTGCACCATTTAAGTGACCTATGGGCCTGCTAAGTTGGCGTACCAAGGGCTTTGTCAACAGTAAATAATAAACGATTCTAACTGCGGTGACCGTCGATGTCCATCAACGGCCGTCATGCTTCTTCAACCTCTGGTCTTCTTGCTCCGGCCGCCCAAAACAGCGCCGGTCGTGCCGCCTGCTCCTGCCTCCGTGGCTCTGTTGTCGCCCGCAGGCCTCACCGCCCTACTACTCCCACCTTGGCCAGGCCATCCTCCACTCACCCACCCCTGTTATTCTCACGGCGGCGGTGCAGCGAACCAGTGAACCCTCGTACTCCTCTCGGCGTGTGCATCCTTTGTCCGTCTTCACCGGCTCCGTCGTCCCCTTCCTAGGCCTCGCCGTCATCCACGCCGTGGTGCTCTCGTGTGGCGTGGTCAACATGGTCGAGCGACTTCCATCGGGCGTGGACTGTCGTGGAAGGCTGACAGCTAGGTCTCTGACAGCCGCGGGAAGTGCCTCCTTACTACAGCGCAAAATAATTATTCCTCCACGACAGCGGGGACCCACGGACGGGCCACCGTATTCGCGAAAAAATAGATTAGCCCCACTTGCTGGGACCCGAGCTACATCTTCGCGCATGAAATGCATCCGAAAAAAACCATTAGCCCCACATTGCTGGGACCCACCAGCTACATCTTATACGAGGAAGTGTGTCAGAAAAAAGTTAGCCCCATTGCTGGGACCCACCAGCTATGCCTTCCATACGCAAGGAAGTGCGTCCGGCCAAAAAAGCGATTCGCCCCACATTGCTGGGACCCGGCAGCTACACCTCATGCGCAAGGAAGTGCGTCAAGACAAAAAACGATTCACCCCTAACTGCTGGGACCCGGTGGCTACACATCATACGCAAGGAAGTGCGTCAGGAAAAAGACAAAGCGATTAGCCCCCACAGTGCTGGGACCCACCAGCTACATCTTCGAGACAGGAAGTGCGACGGTCGGGACCCACGGCGAAGCGTGCGTGGCGTTTTCATCCTGGTCATGACGCATATGCGTACATCGGTCGATGTAAGCGGCATGCGTTAACGTAGTAAGAAGCGGCGCCGTGTAAGTAGTAAGCGCATGCGTAGCATGTACGTCGTCTGCGGCGGGTGCAAGAAAAAAAATCTGACCATATGTGTACATGCTCTGGTGAGGTCTCGACGCCTAATCGGCGCGCATATATGCGGCGAGGATCGTGTTCATGGGGAGCAGCGAATCGTCGTGTTCATGGGAAACAGCGAAATGCGTCATGTTCATGGGGAACAGCGGAAAACATCGTGTTCGCCGAGCAATGGAACCGTGGAACCAACCGGCTTGGGCGAAGCAGGCGATGGAAGCGAGGCATGGCGTATCGCGAGCGGAGAAGCGGCCTTGTGTTGACCGGCCATGTTTGAAGCAGGGTCCTGTTGATCGGGAGGGTGTGGCGTACCACAAAGCGGAGAAGCAGACCTCCTATGGTGAAGCAGGGGTCTGTTGATACGGAGGGTGTGGCGTGCCGCCAAAAGCGAAGAAGCGGACCTCCTCACGGTCAGCAGAAGTCTGTTGATCGGGAGGGTGTGGCGTGCCGCAAAAGCGGAGAAGCAGACCTCCTACGGTCGAGCAGGGTCCTGTTCATCGTTAGGGGTGTGGCGTGCAAAAAGCAGGACTCCACGGGATCTTGTTCATCTCCACCGTCGACCCTCCGGCCTCCACGGGCTCCTGTTCATCCAGCCTCCACAGCGCTACTCCACGCTCTTTGTTCAACCACCCTCCTTTGGCACCCCTCAAGTCTCTGTTCATCCAGCCCTCCACCACGAGGTCTGTTCAACCACCCCTCCACGGCCACCCTCCACCGTCTCTTCATTCATCCAGCCCTCCACCACGAGGTCTGTTCATCCGGAGAAACAGCGCCATAGCTCCTTGTTCATCAACCCCCTCCCCCATAGCGCTCCTTGTTCATCAATCGATCGACTTCAGCTAGCGTGATGGCGAAGAATCGCTCCATCGAGTTGATTAACAGCCATCGATCAATCGCTCGGTTTCGATAAAAGCGTAACTGCGATTACAATCGCTCGGGTTGATTAGATAGCAACTTCGCGGGTTGATTAGAGCCAATGCCTCGCACACCGCGTCACGTGTATGAGAGAAAGCAGCGCGTCGCTCTTGACCTCCACCATAGCGGCAACTCCCGAAATTTTCCTACCCCTACGCTTCTACCATGGTTTTTCCGTCATGGGCGGCCCAAAGAATGTCATGCAGCTGCGTCTCCGGCCGCCAGGGCGAAAAGCCCATTTTCTCTCATGATTTTTGTCATAGTAAGGAGCCCACCACATCTATGATGATACGGGTTACATCACATTATCGTCATAGAAGTGTCACATGTATGACGAGAAAAAAATTTAGTTCGGCCCAAAATGTCACGGATGTGTCTTTTTGTAGTGCATTGTTAGTATGCTTGAAGTATTATTATTTATGTCAATATGAAATTTTGTCTTGAATCTTTTGGATCTGAATATTCATACCACAGATTAAGAAGAATTACAATGAAATTATGCCAACTAGCATTCCACATCGAGAATTATCTTTTATCATTTACCTACTAGAGACGGCGGTTAAGCTTGAGGATGCTTGATACATCTCAAGCGTATCTATAATTTTGATTGCTCCATGCTATATTATCTACTGTTTTAGACAATATTGGGCTTTATTATCACACTTATATTATTTTTGGGACTGACCTATTAGCTGGAGGCCCAGCCAGGTGCTGTTTTTTCCTATTTTAGTGTTTGAACAAAGGAATATCAAGCGAATTGAAACAGAATGAAATCGCTGGAGATTACTTTTGGAAGGAAAGCTCTTGGAAAAGCTTGAGTGCGTGGAAAGAAGGGAGGTGACCACGGGGTGGGGCACCCCCAAGAGCGCGCCCCTCCTCGTGGGCCCGACTCTGGCGTGCTTCTTTCAACCATATATACCCACGTGCCCTAAAACTTCGAAGGCGAGAATAGATCAGGAGTTCACTTGCCGCAATCCTCTGTAGCCACCAAAACCTCTCGGGATCCCGTTCGGCACCTGGGAGAACCCTCATCGTGGCCATCTTCATCATCCGGCGCTCTCCATGACTAGGAGGAGTAGTTCACCCTCGGGGCTGAGGTATAATTATTTTGCGGCGTAATAAGGGCACTTCCTTGCTGTGGCGTGGACCCGGTATCGCCTCTCCACGTCTGTCCACGTCGATGGAAGCTATTCCATGACCCGTTGACCACGCCGCGCCGAGAACACCGAGCGGTGGGCGGCGAGTCTAGGAAGAGGCGAGCGGAGCGGGGAAAAGCGGTAGTGGATGCCTGCAGCGTGAAAGTATGAGGTTCAGCGGTTCGCTCGGTGTGAGGCTGCCGTCGCCGCAGAATAACGAGGGTGTGGGTGAGTAGAGGATGGCACGGCAGCGGTGGGAGTAGTAAAGGCGGTGAGGCCTCCGCCGCATGCCCAGCCACGCGGAGAGCGAGAGCACGAGCAGACCGGCGCTAGTTTGGCAGGTGGAGCAAGAAGACAGAGGTTGAAGAAGCACTCGGCCGTTGGATGGACATCGTATAGGTCCTTGGAGCTAGAATCATGCATATTGACTAAGTTGACAAAGCCCTTTGGTGGGTCCACGATGTCGGTGGGCGAATCATTATTTTGCGTGTAATAAGGAGGCATTTCCTTGCGTGCGGCCGTGGACCCGTTGTCCGCCTCTCCACGTCTGATCCACTGATGCATGTCGATGCGTTGACCACGTTGACCAGAGCCGCCGAAACACCGAAGCGGTGGGCGAGCGAGCCTAGGAAGGAAGCGACACGAGGCGAGAAGACTTCGGGAGTTGTTTCAGCCTTGGAGAATCTGATTGTCGAGGTTTACTAGTTAAATGCTGCCGTCGCGGAGAATAACAACAGGTGTGGGTGAGTTGAGGATGGCTAGGCCAGCGATGGGAGATGCAGTGAGGCGGTGAGGCCTTGGCAGCGCCTGATCGGCCTTGAGGAGGAGGAGCAGAGTAGTCTCGCGGTGCTTGTTTGGCGGCTGGGCGGGAAGGCGAGATTCATGAAACACGCGGCCGTTGGATGGACATCCAACGATCCTTTGCTTGTCGTCAACCTTTTTTAGGAAAGCCTCAAATCTGTGAAAACAACATACAACCCATCTTCCATTATTTCTAATAATTTACAGCCCATTTGCTAATTCTTAAGGTTTTTTGGAGCCCATATTCTTTTTGTTAGCATTACAGCCCATATTGTGCACGGTTAAAAATTATACGAAATTTTGCATATTTGGTCGGTCCGAACTGTTTTAATCCTGAAATTTGACTCACATTCAAACTGATTTTAAAAATAAATGTATATCAATATAAAATCCAACAAATTCTCCATGCATAAAAATTAATGTAACTTAAAATCTCGAAATGCAAAAAATATATTTGAAACTAATTGCCGGTTTGATGTGTTTTAAAAATGTACAACCCATTTTTCATTACTGACAGGCCATTTTCTCGGCCAGCTGAATGAAGCTCTCCTCGTCTAGAAATATTTGCAGCCCAACAGGCCTGACAAAGCGACTTACTTGGCAAATCACAAAAAAACTGGGCTGTGGCCATGGACCCGAGCTATCGGCCTCTCCACGTCTGATACTCTTCGATGGAAGTCGATCGTTGACCACATTGACCACGTCGCCAAGAGCACCAAAGGCGGTGGGCGGCGGGAGCCCTAGGAAGGGGCGACGGAACCAGGGAAAACAGCGGGTGGATGCCCGTGGAGAGAATCGAGGTTCACTTGGTTCGGCTGGCGTGAGCTCTTGTCATTGCGAGAATAACGAGGGGTGTGGGTGAGTAGAGGATACCACTGGGCTAGCGACAGGGAGTAGTAGAAGGCGGTGAGGCCTCCGGCATCCACAGCCCGACCACGAGAGGCAAAACAGCAGCGTCCGACAGCCCCTTTGGTAGTGGAGCAAGAAGACCGAGGTTGAAGAAGCACTATGGCGTTGGATGGACATCGTGCAGTCCTTTGGAGCTAGAATCGTTCATATTGACTAAGTTGACAAAGCCCTCCGTCCTCGTCAACTTAGTAGGCCCTAAGTCAGCCACCCACTATGATGGGTCCCAGCTAGCGAGGGTATTCATTTTTAGTGCGTAATAAGGAGGCACTTCCTTGCGGTGAAGATATAGCTGGTGGGTCCGACACTGTCGCGGGGGCGTTTTTCGTGAAATCAAGCCCTTCCCGGTGAATGG
>JAHIAM010003869.1:0-28709 GCA_021605205.1 Aegilops longissima
TCGTGGTTGCGAATGTTGTTGAGTCTGGATGAGATCCGGACGTCACGAGGAGTTCGGAATGGTCGGAGGTAAAGATTTATATATGGAAAGTTGTTGTTCGGGTTCCGGGAAAAGTTGGGTTTTACGGTATTGTACAGGAAGCTTCGGAAGGTTCGGAGGATTCGGAGGGTCGGAGGTCGGAAGTGTTCCACCACGTCAATATAGCAGCATGGGCTGTGAGGGGCGCCCTAGCCTTAATGGGCCAGGCACCAGCCCCCCAAGGCCCATGCGCATGGGAGAGGGAAACCCTAAGGGGAGGGCCTCCACTTGACTTGGAGGCCTCCTCCCCTTGGCCGCCCCTAGATGGGATCTAGGGCTGGCGCCGCCCTAGGGGTGGAACCCTAGGTGGGGGCGCAGCCCCCTCTCCCCTATATATAGTGGAGGCAAAGGGCAGCCCAACACACAGTTCTTCTCATGTTGGCGCAGCCTCCTCTCTTTCTCCTCATATCTCGCGGTGCTTGGCGAAGCCTGCGGGATGCCACGCTCCTCCACCACCACCACGCCGTTGTGCTACTTGCTGGATGGAGTCTTCCTCATCCTCTCCCTCTCTTGTTGCTAGAATCTCCATAGATTGATCTTGGTGATCGTAGAAAATTTTGAATTTCTGCTCGTTCCCCAACAGTGGCATCATGAGCTAGGTCTATTGCGTAGATTCTATGCGAGTAGAACACAAGTTGTTGTGGGCGTTGATTTTGTTCAATATGCTTACCGTTACTAGTCCAATCTTGTTTGACGGTATTGTGGGATGAAGCGGCCCGGACCGACCTTACGTACACTTACGTGAGGCAGGTCCCACCGACTAACATGCACTTGTTGCATAAGGTGGCTAGCGGTGCCGTCTCTCCCACTTTAGTCGGATCGATTCGATGAAAAGGGTCCTTATGAAGGGTAAATAGCAATTGACATATCACGTTGTGGTTTTGCGTAGGTAAGCGTTCTTGCTAGAAACCCATAGCAGCCACGTAAAACATGCAAACAACAATTAGAGGGCGTCTAACTTGTTTTTGCGTGGTATGCTATGTGATGTGATATGGCGAAAAAGAATGTGATGAATGATATGTGATGTATGAGATTGATCATGTTCTTGTAATAGGAATCACGACTTGCATGTCGATGAGTATGACAACGGCGAGAACCATAGGAGTTGTCTTTATTTATTGTATGACCTGCGTGTCATTGAATAGCGCCATGTAATTACTTTACTTCATTGCTAAACCGTTAGCCATAGTAGTAGAAGTAATAGTTGGCGAGACAACTTCATGGAACACGATGATGGAGATCATGATGATGGAGATCATGGTGTCATGCGGTGGCGATGATGATCATGGAGCCCGAAGATGGAGATCAAAAGGAGCAAAATGATATTGGCCATATCATGTCATTTTTGATTGCATGTGATGTTTATCATGTTTATGCATCTTATTTGCTTAGAAACGACGGTAGTAAATAAGATGATCCCTCATTAAAATTTCAAGAAAGTGTTCCCCTAAGCGTGCACCGTTGCGAAGTTCGTTGTTTGAAGCACCACGTGATGATCGGGTGTGATAGATTCTAACGTTCACATACAGGTGTAAGACAGATTTACACGCGAAACACTTAGGTTGACTTGGCGAGCCTAGCATGTACAGACATGGCCTCGGAACACAAGAGACCGAAAGGTCGAGCATGAGTCGTATGGTAGATACGATCAACATGAAGATGTTCACCGATGATGACTAGTCCGTCTCACATGATGATCGGACACGGCCTGATTGACTCGGATCATGTAATCACTTAGATGACTAAGAGGATGTCTATTTGAGTGGGAGTTCATAAGATGAACTTAATTATCTGAACATAGTCAAAAGGTCTTTGCAAATTATGTCATAGCTCGCGCTTTAGTTCTCTTGTTTTAGATGTGTTCCTAGAGAAAATATAGTTGAAAGTTGATGACATCTATTATGCGATCGATGAGAAAGCTTATGTCCTTAATGCACCGCTCGATTGTGTAGAACCCCAAGCGTCGATGCGTGGATGTTGCGAAGATCGGACATACGCGTTTTGATAACTCGTGATAGTTCGGTTAAGCGGTTTAGAGATGAGGCACCAAAGGCGTTTTGAAGCGTCGCGGAACATGTGAGATGTTTGAGGATGAAGTTGGGATTTCAGGCTCATGCCCACGTCAAGAGGTATAAGACCTCCGGCGATTTTCTTAGCCTGCAAGCTAAGGAGAAAAGCTCAAGCGTTGAGCTTGTGCTCAGATTATGCGAGTGCAACAATCACTTGAATCAGTGGGAGTTGATCTTCCGGATGAGATAGTGATGTTTCTCCAAAGTCATTGCCACCAAGCTGGCGAGCTTCGTGATGAACTATAACATATCAGGGATAGATATGATGATCCTTGAGATATTCGCGATGTTTGACACATGAAAGTAGAAATCAAGAAGGATCATCAATTGTTGATGGTTGGTGAAACCACTAGTTTCAAGAAGGGCAAGGGCAAGAAGGGATACTTCATGAAGCGGCAAATCATTTTCTGCTCTAAGTGAAGAAACCCAAGGTTGAACCCAAACCGAGACTAAGTGCTTACGTAATAAGGGGAACAGCCATTTGGGCAGGATTACCCTAGATACTTGGTAGATAAGAAGGCTGGCAAGGTCGATAGAAGTATATTGGATATACATTATGTTAATGTGTACTTTACTAGTACTCCTAGTAGCACCAGGTATTAGATACGGTTCGGTTGCTAAGTGTTAGTAACTTCGAAATAAAAGCTACGGAATAAGCGGAGACTAGCTAAAGGTGAGCTAACGATATGTGTTGGAAGTGTTTCCAAGGTTGATGTGATCAAGCATCGCATGCTCCCTCTACCATCGAGATTGGTGTGAAACATAAATAATTGTTATTTGGTGTTTGCGTTGAGCATAGACATGATTGGATTATGTCTATACATGTCTGATTATTCATTTAAGGAGAATAATGGTTACTCTGTTTATTTGAATAATACCTTCAATGGTCTTGCACCTAAAAGGAATGGTTTATTGAATCTCGATCGTAGTGATACACATTTTCATGCCAAAAGACATAAGATAGCAATGATAGTACCACTTACTTGTGGCTTTGCCATGTAAGTCATATTGGTGTAAAAGCATGAAGAAGCTCCATGTTGATGGATCTTTGGACTCACTCGTTTTTGAAAAGTTTGAGACATGCGAACCATGTCTATTGGTGTATCGCATGAAGAAACTCCATGCAGATGGATCGTTTGGACTCACTTGATTTTGAATCACTTGAGATATGCAAATCATACCACATTGGCAAGATGACTAAAAGCCTCGTTTTGGTAAGATGGAACAAGATAGCAGCTTTGTTGGAAGTAACACATTTTGATGTGTGCAGTCCAATGACTCTTTGAGGCATCTGATGAATATCGTTATGTTCTTACTTCACGAGATGATTTGAGTAGATGTTGAGTATATTTACTTGATGAAACACTCTGAATTATTGAATGGTTCAAGTAATTTCAGAGTGAAGTTAAAGATCATCGTGACAAGAGGATAAAATGTCTATAATATGATCATAGAGATAAGTATCTGAGTTCTGAGCTTTGTACGCTATTAAGACATTGTGGAAATTGTTTCACAATTAATATACGCTGGAACACCATAGTGTGATGGTGTGTCCGAACATCATAGTTGCACCTATTAGATATAGTGCGTACCATGATGTCTCTTATTGAATTACCACTATCGTTCATGGGTTAGGCATTAGAGACAACCGCACTCACTTTAATAGGGCACCACATAATTCCGTTGAGACGACACTGTTTGAACTATGGTTTGGAGAAACCTAAGTTGTCGTTTCTTAAAAGTTTGGGGCTGCGGCGGCTTATGTGAAAAAGTTTCAGGTTGATAAGCTCGAACCCAGCGGATAAAATGCATCTTCATAGGACACCCAAAACAGTTGGGTATACCTCCTAATTCAGATCCGAAAGCAATAAGGATTGTTTCTTGAATCGGGTCCTTTCTCGAGGAAAAGTTTGTCTCGGAAAGTTGAGTGGGAGGATGGTGGAAACTTGATGAGGTTATTGAACCGTCACTTCAACTAGTGTGTAGCAGGGCACAGGAAGTTGTTCCTATGGCACCTACACCAATTGAAGTAGAAGCTTATGATAGTGATCATGAAACTTGGATCAAGTCACTACCAAACCTCGTGGAGTCGACAAGGATGCGTACTACTTGAGTGATACGTACTCCTGTCTTGGAGGTCATGTTGCTGACAACAATGAACCTACGAGCTATGGAGAAGCGATGGTGGGCCGGATTCGGCAAATGGCTCGAGGCCATAAAATCCGAGAGAGGATCCATGTATGAAAACAAAGTGTAGACTTTGGAAGAACTACTTGATGGTCGTAAGGCTATTGGAGTGCAGATGGATTTTAAAGGAAGGCGGACAATGATGGTAAGTTTCACCATTAAGAAAGCTCGACTTGTCGTTAAGATGTTTTCCGACAAGTTCAAGGAGTTGACTACGGTGAGGCTTTCTCACTCGTAGTGATGCTAAGAGTCTGCTGGAATTGGATTAGCAGTTACTGCATTATTTATGAAATCTTGCAGATAGGATGTCAAAACATTGTTTCATCGACAATTTTCTTGAGGAAAGGTTGCATGTGATACAACCAGAAGGTTTTGTCAATCCTGAAAGATGCTAACAAGTATGCAAAGCTCCAGCAACCCTTCTAAGGACTAGAGTAAGCATCTCGGAGTTGGAATGTACACTTTGATGATATGATCAAAGATTTTGGGTTTATACAAAGTTTATGAAAACTTGTATTTCCAAAGAAGTGAGTGGGAGCACTATAAAATTTTCGATGAGTATATATTGTTGACATATTGTTGATCGGAAATGATGTAGAATTTCTGGAAAGCATATAGGGTTGTTTGAAGGTGTTTTCAATGGAAAACCTAGATTAAGCTACTTGAACATTGAGCATCAAGATCTATAAGGATAGATAAAAAACGCTTAATAGTACTTTTAAATGAATACATACCGTGACAAGATTTTGAAGGAGTTCAAAAGATCAGCAAAGAAGGAGTTCTTGGCTGTGTTATAAGGTGTGAGCATTGAGTAAGACTCAAGATCGACCACGGCAGAGAGAGAAAGGGCGTGGTTAGTCCCTATGCTTTAGACATAGGCTCCATAGTATGCTATCTTGTGTACCGCTTTTGAAGTGTGCCTTGCCATGAGTCGATCAAAAGGTACAAATGTGATCGAGGAATGGATCACGAGGCATGAGTCAAGGTTATCCTTAGTAACTAGTTGACTAAGGAATTTTCTCGATTATGGAGGTGGTAAAGGAGTTAAATCAGTAAGGGTTACGCCGATGCAAACTTTGACACTAATATGGATGACTCTGAGTAGTAGACCGGATTCGTATAGTAGATCAGTTATTTGGAATAGTTCCAAATAGCGCGCGGTAGCTACATCTAGGAGATGACATAGAGATTTGTAAAGCACACACGGATCTGAAAGATTGAGGACCGTTGACTAATAAACTCTCTCACAAGCAAGATATGATCAAACCAAATGGGTGTTGGATTCATTGCAATCACATAGTGATGTGAACTAGATTATTGACTCTAGTGCAAGTGGGAGACTGTTGGAAATATGCCCTAGAGGCAATAATAAAATGGTTATTATTATATTTCCTTGTTCATGATAATTATCATTGTTCATGCTATAATTGTATTAACGAGGAAACCGTAATACATGTGTGAATACATAGACCACAACATGTCCCTAGTGAGCATCTAGTTGACTAGCTCGTTGATCAATAGATGGTTATGGTTTCTTGACCATGGACATTGGATGTCATTGATAACGGGATCACATCATTAGGAGAATGATGTGATGGACAAGACAATCCTAAGCCTAGCACAAAGATCGTAGTTTGTATGCTAAAGCTTTTCTAATGTCAAGTATCATTTCCTTAGACCATGAGATTGTGCAACTCCGGATACCGTAGGAATGCTTTGGGTGCACCAAGCGTCCTAGCAATGGCTGGGTGGCTATAAAGGTGCACTATAGGTATCTCCAAAAGTGTCATTGGGTTGCACGAATCGAGGCGGATTTGTCACTCCGTGTGACGGAGAGGTATCTCTGGCCCACTCGGTAGGACATCATCATAATGTGCACAATGTGACCAAGGGGTTGATCACGGGATGATGTGTTACGGAGCGAGTAAAGAGACTTGCGGTAGCGAGATTGAACAAGGTATCGGGATACCGAGCGATCGAATCTCGGGCAAGTACAATACCGCTAGACAAAGGGAATTGTATCCGGGATTGATCGAATCCTCGACATCGTGGTTCATCCGATCAGATCATCGTGGAACATATAGGAGCCAACATGGGTATCCGAGATCCGCTGTTGGTTATTGACGGAGAAACGTGTCGGTCATATGCGCATGGTTCCTGGACCGTAGGGTCTACACATAAGGTTCGATGGCGCTAGGGTTATAGGGAATAGATATACATGGTTGCGAATGTTGTTGGAGTCCCGGATGAGATCCGGACGTCACGAGGAGTTCGGAATGGTCGGAGGTAAAGATTTATATATGGAAAGTTGTTGTTGGGTTCCGGGAAAAGTTGGGTTCGAGAAGGTTCGGAGGATTCGGAGGGGTCGGAGGTCGGAAATTGTTCCACCACGTCAATACAGCAGCATGGGCTGTAAGGCGCGCCTAGCTTTAATGGGACGAGGCACCAGCCCCCAAGGCCCATGCGCATGGGAGAGGAAACCCTATGGGGAGGGCCTCCACTTGACTTGGGAGGCACTCTTCCCCTTGGCCGCCCTAGATGGGATCTGGGGCTGGCCGCCGCCCCTAGGGTGGAACCCTAGGTGGGCGCAGCCCCTCTCCCCTATATATATAGTGAAGGCAAAGGGCAGCCCAACACACGAATTTCTTCTCATGTTGGCGCAGCCCTACCTCTCTTTCTCCTCATATCTCGCGGTGCTTGGCGAAGCCCTGCAGGATTGCCATTGTGACGCCCTCGATTCAATCGTACACTAATCATGCACGCAAATGTGCGATCAAGATCAAGACTCACGGGAAGATATCACAACACAACTCTACAAATAAAATAAGTCATACAAGCATCATAATACAAGCCGAGGGCCTCGAGGGCTCGAATACAAGTGCTCGATCATAGGCAGTCGTGAAGCAACAATATCTGAGTCACGGACATAAGTTAAACAAGTTTGCCTTAATAAGGCTAGCACAAAGCTGGGATACATATCGAAGAGGAGCAGGGCCTCTGCACGGGATCCTCCTAGCTACTCCAGTGGTCGCCGTCGTCGGGCTGCTGCGTAGTAGTAGGCACCTCCGGAGTAGTAGTCGTCATCGGCGGTGGCGTCGCTCACTGGGCTCCATAGCCTGGTTGCAGCAATCGAGTAGAGGTAGGGAAAAGGGGAACAAGGCAACCGTGAGTACTCATCCAAAGTACTACAAGCAAGGAGCTACACTACATATGCATGGATATATGTGTAAAGGCCATATCGTGGACTGAGCTGCGCAGAATGCGAGAATAAGAGGGGATAGCTAGTCTTATCGAAGACTACACTTACAGTCACCTGTCTTGCAGCAGGTAGAGGAGGGCAGTTGAAGTCCTCAAGTAACATCACATAGCAATAATCCTACCCGCGATCCCTCCTCATATCCACGAGAGAGCGACCACGGTTATATCGGCACTTGGAAGGGTGTGTTTTATCAAGTATCCGGTTCTAGTTGTCATAAGCTCAAGGTACAACTCCAAGTCGTCCTGTTACCGAAGATCACGGCTATTGAATAGATTAACTTCCTGCGGTGCACCATCTTACCCAGACGCTTGATCCCATTTGGCGGACACACTTTCTGGGTCATGCCCGCCGCGGAAGATCAACACGTCGCAGCCCACCTAGGCACAACAGAGAGGCCAGGCCGCGGTCTAAACCTAAGCGCACAGTGCAGGCCCCCATCGCCTCGAGCACACACGCATGTTGCGTGGGTGGCGGAGCAGACCTAGCCTAGTGGCGTTCAGTCCAATCCGGTAGCGCCGCTCCGTCGTGACGTCTGAAGTGCTTGGTGATACCACGGCGGGATACCCATAACTACTCCCGCGTAGATGATTAGTGCGTATAAGCTCGTAGCCAACTCAGATCAAATACCAAGACCTCATTAAGCGTGTTAAGTATCCATGAGCGCCGAGCAGGGCAGAGCCCACCTCTCTCTAGGCGGTCTCAACCTGCCCTGCCGCTCGCCACAAAGATCCACTCATGGGTGCTCCACCGGCCGACCGACTTTAGTCTCCACATGTATCATGTATAAGTATATAGTATATACCGTGATCACCTCCCGAGTGATCACGGCCCGATATATATATAGCACGGAGACGGACAAGAATGTAGGGCCACAGATGAAAGTACTAGCATCCTATACTAAGCATATAGGATTGCGGTAAAGGTAACAACTTGATAGTAACAAGGACGAGGCTATGCAGCGGTATAGGAGTATCTGAAAGCGTAACATGCTACACTACTCTAATGCAAGCGATAGAGAAGAGTAAGCGATATCTGGTGATCAAGGGGGCTTGCCTGGTTGCTCGGCAAGAGAGGGGTCAAATCAACTCCGTAGTCGGGCAAGCAGCACAGCGTCGGTCTCGTAGTATCTGGGAGAAGAGGGGAAGAAACAATGAATACCATGTAAAAAGATGCATATCGATGCATGACATGCCAAATAACGATGCTAGGTGTGCCCTAACGTGGTATGAGGTGAGTGCTTGGTTAAGGGGGAAACATCGAGGAAAGTATTCCGGTGTTTCGTGTTTTGAGCGAGGAGGCGGAGGAAAGTTGCAGGTTCGATAGGTTAGGGAGTGTGGCGGACGAGCGGACTGCGTATCCGGATTCGTCTCGTCGTTACGAGCAACTTTCATGTTGAAAATATTTTAATCCGAGTTACGGATTAAAAGATATGAATTTTTAAAGATTTTATTAATTTACGGAATTTAATTAATTAATTAATTAATTCGAAAAAATAGATTTATAGCGTCGGCATGATGTCATCTTGACGTCGGCGATCGGCGAGGTTGACTTGGTCAACTGGCATGTGGGTCCCGTTAAATCGGTGATTGTAACTAATTACCTAGTTTAGTTAATTAACGATGAGTTAATTAGGTTAATTAGCCATTAGGTTAATTAATCGAGGATTAATTAAATTAATTATTTACTTACTTAATTAATTAATTAATTAATTTTATTCATTTTATTTTTATTAATTATATTTATTTAACTTAACGTTCGGGGTGGGGTCCCCATGTCGATGGCGAGGGCCCGGTCGGCTGGTGGCCGAAAGTCGAGACCGGCCGGGCCCTAGGGCCTGGTCGATGACCCATGGGTGGCCGGGTCGGCCACGTCGGCGGCGGCGTTAGAGAACTCGGTGGGCGTTCATGGCGGAGAAGCCGGACCTCGCCGAATCGTCGTCCGGTGCCAAAAAAAGCCGTGGCGGTGCGTTTGAGCAGGGACGGCGACAGCATGCGGTGGCGATGCTTGGCGGACTTCGGCAGGAAGCAGCGCCAATGAGCAGCGAAGCGGGTTGGTCAGGCGCGAGAGCGACCCGGCGACTTCACGGCATAGCATGGGGAAGGCGGTGCGCGCAGCAGCTGAGCACGAGGCTCGGCCCGTGACCATTTAGTCACGGAAGGCGCGCGGCGACGAGGTCCATGACAGGCGCTTCGGGTGCGGAGGGGGGAGAGAGGGGCTCGGCCGGCGAGAGCCTTGAGGAGGGGCCTTGGTGAGATGGCCGTTGGCCGGGCAGCAGGCGAGCTCGGCCACAGCGACCAGCCTTGGGGGGGGGGGATCGATCGGGGGATCGGGGGGGGGGGAGAGCTCACGGGGGGCGTGGGGTCTCGGAAGCGGCTTCGAGGCGGTCAGGCGACCGGCGAGGAGGAGGGCGGTGAGGCGCTCGATGGCGGCAAGGCGGTGGCGTCTTGGCGTGGTGGTCGTCAGTGGCCTCGGCGACGAGGGTGGCGGCGCCTGCACGGCCGGTCGGGAGGAGGTGAGGAGGTGAGGACAGGCGGTGGGTGGCTGGCGTCGGGGCGACAGGATGGCGGATCCCGATCCGGTCGTGGGAGGAGGAGGAGAAGGGATCGGGGAGGAATCGGGTGGAGTGGGGGCGGCTAGGGTTTTCCGCCGACAGAGGTAATGGGAGCGAGGGGTGGGCGGGCGAGGCTGGCCAGGGCTGGGCCAGTGCGGTTGGGCGATGGGGTTTTCTCCCTCTCCTTTCTTTGTCTTATTTACCTTTTCTTATTTTTTTTCTTTTTCTGTTTTAATTTAATTAAAATATCGGACACTTTATAAAAATGTGTGCACCCCACCATAATTAACTTTGTATTATTTGACAACCCCGAACATTTTAGTTTTAATTTTTGAAAACTTTTATTGTCCTCATATATTTGAATTAATTTTGAAACAGTTTTGATCAACCCAAGATTATCTCTGATGTGAGGTGGACGTGGCACCATCAACGTGAGATTCTTGTAGCATGATTATCCAGGCGTTACAAATCTCCTCCACTACAAGAAATCTCGTCCGAGATTTAGGAGGTAGAAGGAAAGAGTCGCGGGTATTCATCTGAAGGCGATCCTCGCGTTCCCGGTGGCCGTCTTGAGTGATTCGACCCTTTGGACTTTGAGGAACTTGATCGCCGGCGTGTGCGGCGTTCAGCAGTCGAGAATGCGGACGGATGCTCTTTATAGGAGAGGTCTGTTGCAATTCGAGCACTTCATGGTCCCTTGCCGGATTGGGTCCTTGAAGCAGCGTCGGAGTTGTGACACGTGGAACACATCGTGAACTGAGAAAGGTTCGACGGAAGCTCCAGTTGATAAGCCACTTTTCCACGCCTTTCGAGAATAGTGAATGGGCCAATATAGCGAGGAGCTAGCTTGCCCTTGATCCCAAGCGGTGAGCACCCTTCATTGGTGTAAGCGAAGATAGGCCTTTTCGCCGAGTTGATAGACCATGTCTTTATGATAGCGGTCATAATTACTCTTTTGGCGTGGTGAGCAGTCTTGAGATTCTCGCGAATAATGCGGACTTGTTCTTGGCATGTTGGATAATATCCGGACGAAGAGTGGGCGTTCCCGATTTGACCAGATTCGGAGGGTTGGCACTTTCGTCCATATAACACTTGAAGGGGGCCATCTTCGACTAGCTTGATAGCTATTATTATAAGAGAACTCAGCATCGGGAGAGATTCCTCCCATTTCTTGCGAAGGAACGACACAAGCTCGAAGCATGTCTTGAGAATTTGGTTGACATGTTCAACTTGCCCTTGAGACTGCGGATGAAACGCAGATCTTGAAAGATAAATGAGTTCCCATAGCTTCTTGAAAACTTGCCCGAATCTTGAAGTGAATAAGCTGCCACGGTCCGAGGCGATAACCAATGGAATACCGTGAAGTGAAACAATTACGGACATATAGAGAGTTGCAAGCTGACTAGCGGTGATCGTTTCTTTGACCGCCGGAAAATGAGCAACTTTAGAAAGCGGTCAATGGCGACAAGAATAGCATCATTACCTTTCTGCGATTTGGGAAATCCGATGGCGAAGTCCATTTCAACATGGTCCCATTTCCATTCGGGAATAGAGATAGGTTGCGAGTTCCGGCAGGCCTTTGATGTTCGCTTTGATCTGACGGCAAGCGTCACACTCGACAACATAGCGAGCAATGTCTTGCTTCATATTAGACCACGGAATCTCGGCGAATGTCTTGATACATCTTTGTACTACCGGGATGGATACATAGAGGCGTATCATGAGCTTCTTTCATAACCTTCGAGTCATATTCAGGTTTTCCTTCTACACGGCACCACTAGGCGGCCTTTGAAGTACAAGGCGCCATCATCGCAATAGTGAAGAATGAGGATTTCCTTCTTTGAGGTCGCTTAATCTTGTAGACTTGAGTCAAATCCTGCATTGTCTTTATGGTGCCCACGAGATCGGGTTCAACAGCCGAGGTATAGAGGAACCCCTGGGAAACAACACGGAGATTCATCTTGCGGAACTCCGGAGGAGGGGAGCGAAAGTGCACCGGAGGAACAATATGGAGGTTCAGCTTTCAATTCTTCAACAAGTGGGGCTGAACTTTGTGAACACGAAGGTGGTTGCGATAAGACTTGCGGCTCAAGGCATCAGCCATTACATTAGCCTTGCACGGCGTATAGGAAATACCCAAATCAAAGTCGCAACCATCTCCATCCATCTCTGGCAGCGGAGGTTCAGTGTCTGGCTGAGTAAGCAGATACTTCAGACTTTGGTGGTCGGTGAAGATCTCATAGCGATTACACGAGAAGGTAATGTCGCCCCGCTTTAGTGCATGAATGACAGCAACAAGCTCGAGGTCGTGAACTGGGTAGTTCTCTTCGTGAGGCGTAATTGTCGAGAGGCATAAGCAACCACTTTGCGCTCTTGCATTAGGACACCGCCTAATCCTTGATGGGAAGCGTCGCGATAAATGACGAAGTCCTTCTTAGTATCGGGAGGAGCTAGCCTTTGGGGCGAAGTCAACTTGTCTTTGAGTGCTGGAAACTTTCGACATTTATCATCCATTGGAATTTGGCGCCCTTATGCAACAAGGTTAGTCGAGGCACGGCAATCTTGGAGAAGTTCTCACGAATCGACGGCAATAGCTGGCGAGACCGAGAAAACTTCGACTTATGCGTTCTTGGAGGAGTCAATCGAGAATAGCCTGAACTCTTTCAGGGTTGACGGCAATACCATCCTTAGAGATGACATGCCCAAGATAGGTCACTTCGGGAAGCCAGAATTCACATTTGGAGAACTTGGCATAGAGTTGATGCTCTCGTAGCTTTTCCAGCACAAGACGAAGATGTTCAACATGTTCTTCTTCATTCTTGGAAAATATCAGGATATCATCCAGATAAACCACGACGAACTTGTCGAGGTAATCCATGAATATATAGTTCATCAGGCGAGAGAAGGTGGCTGGAGCATTGGTTAAGCCGAAAGACATGACGGTGTACTCGTATGAACCATAACGAGTCACAAATGCGGTCTTGGGGATATCCTCCTCACTTAAAACGGATCTGGTGGTAACCCAACCTCAAGTCGAGTTTGAGAACAGCGCGAACCAGCCAGTTGATCATAAAGATCATTGATCGAGGAAGAGGATACTTATTCGAATGGTAGCTTGATTTATGGGACGGTAGTCTTGGACCAATCGGTTTGTCCCATCCTTCTTCTTGACAAAAGAGAAGGTGCTCCCCAAGGAGAGCAACTTGGGCGAATGAAACCACTTTGAAGAGATTTGTCGATTTCCTCCTTGAGCTCAAGGAGTTCATGCAGCGACATCTTGTAGGGTCGCTGGCTATAGGAGTGGTGCTGGTTTCAAGTCGATGGCGAATTCGACAGCTCTAGCGGGGAATCCTGGAAGTTCTTCAGAAAAGCGTCACGGAAGTCGCGAGCGAGCAGGAATGTTTTCAATACCCTCGAGGGTGCGGCGTTCAATGCATTCAATGCATAGATCCTTGCCTCGGCATTTTGCACGAGATGAGCTTGGTAAGTGACTATTTCATCGAAGGGTGTAGCAGATGGGCGGTCTTCGTGGCGCAAACTATGGAAGCGATATCGCCTTTAACCAATTCATTCCCGAATGAGGTCAATGCTACAAGACTTGAAGACGATGGGAGAGACAAGGAATTCCAGTCCTTGATTTCAACGGGGCGTCGTTGCAAATCATGGAGGTTCGACATTGGCCAGCTGGGTGTGTACTAATAGTGAAGCATTCATGTCTTCACATTTAATGTCGTGCAAGCATGCAAAATCTTGACATGAATGAATGCGATGCACTGTATCAAATAGAGCGCATCTTTGGTACTGAATTTACGAAGTGTACCCATCACGATGCAGAGTTGGTCTTGAGCTTCGTTCGGATCAACGTGGTTGGCCTGCACTCGACCATAAGGCTTGGTAGTGTTGTTGCGGGGCTGGGTGTTTCCTGACGATCTTTGGAAGGGCCACTGATTCTGGTTCGGTTGCATTCTCTAGTACGGTGCCTGGTTGTCCACACGAAGCACAAACCATTATTGGGAGTGGGAACAGGAGCTTGGGGTGGTGGAGCTGGAAGCTTTGGCTTAGTTGAAGTAAGCGGCGAGGTGCAACATAGTTACGCCTTGGAGCAGTGCATTTGGCTGGTACATCTTGTTGGGAATCCATATCTTGCAACCTGCGAGGACGGGCCCGAAGATGAGCCCGTGTCGCAGTTCTTTGTTAGAGCTCTGGTATTCCTGCAGACCAGTTTCGACATTGATAGCTTTGTTCACCAAGGTGGCGAAATCAGCAAAGTCGTGCACTAGAAGTGCGAGCTTGATGTCGACTTGAAGGCCGTCACGGAACTTCTCTTGTCTGCGTGCATCGGTTGCAATATCCTCTTGACATAGCGAGACAAGTCCAGAACTCTCGCCGATAAGCTTCAACAGATCTTGTTGCCTTGGGTGAGGTTGCGGAACTCACGCTTCTTCGGTCCATGACTCCTTGAGGAATGAAGCGGCACGAAAGCAACTTGGAAGTCGGCGGTGATGAGTGTTCCAAGCTAGAACGCGCTGTGGCTGTCCCAACATTGAGCTGCGGGTCCCTTCAGGAAGAAGGAAGCAAAAGTGACATAGTGGCGGGGGCTACATCGCAGACTCCATCTCATAGGTGATGTCACGGAGCGATCATCGACATCCGGTGGCTGGGTTGAGCTGCGATACTTTGGGGTTGAGCGTATGAAATCCTGCGAGTTGTTGTGTTTGGCTGCTGGTTCATATTGGGGCGAGGAAGGCGAGCCATCATGTTCTCCATGAGTGGCGATTCATCTCAAGCTGTTGGATCATACCAGCCATGTACTCGGCGGTGGTGGGAAGTTGCCACCACGACCACGACCAGCTGGTCTAACCATCCTGCTATTATATAACGAGGGTAGTTCAGCATTTGAGAAATTCATGCAAAGGACAAGAAGCATTCATGATGAAACATGCATAATGAAAGCACACGATAGGAACTACATAGTAGTCGGCATATCTTACAAAGGGATCATGCATAGAGTTCGATACACGAGTTGATTACATAGACTAAGACATCATAGGCGGCACGCAGCTCATGGCGAATACATCAAACACTAACAAGCAAGCCTACATCAGTCCCAGCGATGCTGCGGAGGTAGCTGTAGCCTGAAAGCTGGTAGTAGCGGCAGCGGATAGTCCTCCACGTCGGTGACACAGGGGCAGCGGATACTCTGTGCTGAACCAAGCGACCAAGTGGCGAAGGGACCAAGTGCGGGAGAGTAGCCTCCCGTCGCCAACCGACACCACAGGGCATCATGGTCTGGCTGGGTAGATCGCGAGAATCGGCAGCTCTGGATCGGACAAAGGGTGCATCAGCGTCGAGCACGGTAAAGGTCTTGACGGGTGATGTACAACTTCGTGGCGAAAGAGCTCGGTTAGCTCGATCCAGCCCATCGACATGCAGAACAAAGTTACGATGGTAGAAGGGCTCTCTGGTGACGATGGAGTAAGCAGCGGTGTAGTAACCCTCCTCACCAACATCGACGCGATAGCAATGTGCCTGAAGGGGGAGGTGTCCAACTCTCTATACTCTCCACGAAGGCGTGTCAGAGCAGCATAAGCAGCATCGTGGACTGCCATATCGATAGTCACCCCAACACCATGTGCGGTGTGCAGCCGACAGTAGTGGAGTCATACTCCAGAGTAGAGGTGGACGATGGCGGCGATCGCTCCTGGTTATAGTCTGGTACTCCTCATAGGCGGTGTACTCGGGGTGCCGGCGATAACCGGATAGGTCATCATCTCTGCTAGCACCGCGAGTGATCCCGAGCACCAATGGCCGTCGTGTGGTGCACGACCTGCCTCGTGGGTTCCATCTGAAAACAAAGGCGTTTCAAAGGAGTCAAATGATAGTGTGGAAATTGATCAAAATACAATTCCAAGAATAACTATGGCTTTATCCAACTTTGGGGTGAGTGTGGTCACGGGATCCTAGTGTTAGTTAGTAAAATCGTTTAACCCGAGTAGAAGAGAGTTGAGTCGAGTAAAGGTCGAGGAGTAAAAGATCCTAGTACCACCCGATGGCGGCGTGGGCCCGTAAGGCACACAGCCAAGTTAGTAAAAGTTTTGCAATGTCTAGACTCGACTTGACCAAGGAGTGTGGAAGGGGATTCCTACGAGCGATCGGCTCGATACCAACTTGTGCGCCCTCGATTCAATCGTACACTAATCATGCACGCAAATGTATACGATCAAGATCAAGGACTCACAGGAAGATATCACAACACAACTCTACAAATAAAATAAGTCATACAAGCATCATAATACAAGCCGGGGGCCTCGAGGGCTCGAATACAAGTGCTTGATCATAGGCGAAGTCAGCGGAAGCAACAATATCTGAGTCTGAGACATAAGTTAAACAAGTTTGCCTTAAGAAGGCTAGCACAAACTGGGATCTGGATCGAAGAGGAGCAGGCCTCCTGCACAGGATCCTCCTAGCTACTCACGGTCGTAAATCGGGCTGCACGTAGTAGTAGGCACCTCCGAGTAGTAGTCGTCATCGGCGGTGGCGTCGCTCCTGGGCTCCATAGCCTGGTTGCAGCAATCGAGTAGAGGTAGGGAAAAGGGGAACAAGGCAACCGTGAGTACTCATCCAAAGTACTACATAAGCAAGGAGCTACACTACATATGCATGGATATATGTGTAAAGGGCCATATCGGTGGGTGAAGCTGCAGAATGCCGAATAAGAGGGATAGCTAGTCTTATAGAAGACTACGCTTCAGTCACTGTCTTGCAACATGTAGAGGAGGGCAGGTTGAAGTCCTCCAAGTAACATCACATAGCAATAATCCTACCCGCGATCCCTCCTCATATCCACGAGAGAGGCGACCACTTGGTTGTATCGGCACTTGGAAGGGTGTGTTTTATCAAGTATCCGGTTCTAGTTGTCATAAGCTCAAGGTACAACTCCAAGTCGTCCCATTACCGAAGATCACGGCTATTGAATAGATTAACTTCCTGCAGGGTGCACCATCTTACCCAGCACGCTTGATCCCATTTGGCGGACACACTTTCTGGGTCATGCCCGCCGCGGAAGATCAACACGTCGCAGCCCCACCTAGGCACAACAGAGGCCAAGACGCGGTCTAAACCTAAGCGCAGCAGAAGTGCAGGCCCATCGCCTACGAAAGCACACTCAAGACGTTCGTGGGCGGCCGGAAGCAGACCTAGCCTAGTGGCGTTCGATCCAATCCGGCGCGCGCCGCTCCGTCGTTGACGTCTCGAAGTGCTTGGTGATACCACGACGCCGGGATACCCATAACTACTCCCGCATAGATGATTAGTGCGTATAAGCTCGTAGCCAACTCAGATCAAATACCAAGACCTCGTTAAGCGTGTTAAGTATCCATGAGCGCCGAGCAGGGCAGGCCCACCTCTCTCCTAAGCGGTCTCAACCTGCCCTGCCGCTCGCCACAAAGATCCACTCGCGGGTGCTCCACCGGCCGACCGACTTTAGTCTCCACATGTATCATGTATAAGTATATAGTATATACCCGTGATCACCTCCCGAGTGATCACGGCCCGATAATATATACACGCGAAGGACAAGAATGTAGGGCCACGGATGAAAGTACTAGCATCCTATACTAAGCATATAGGATTGCGGGTAAGGTAACAATGATAGTAACAAGGACGGGCTATCAGCAAGTATAGGAGTATCTGAAAAGCGATAACATGCTACACTACTCTAATGCAAGCGATATAGAGAAGAGTAGGCGATATCTGGTGATCAAGGGGGCTTGCTGGTTGCTCGGCAAGAGAGAGGGGTCGTCAACTCCGTAGTCGAATCTAGGCGGCGGCGTCGGTCTCGTAGTCTACCGGGAGAAGAGGGGAAGAAACAATGAATACCATGTAAAAAGATGCATATTGATGCATGACATGCCAAATAACGATGCTAGGCGTGCCCTAACGTGGTATGAGGTGGTCTTGGTTAAGGAAACATCCAGGAAAGTATTCCGGTGTTTCGTGTTTTTGAGCGGAAGGGCGGAGGAAAGTTGCAGGTTCGATAGGTTAGGGGGTGTGGCGGACGTCACGGACTGCGTATCCGGATTCGTCTCGTCGTTCTGAGCAACTTTCATGTTGAAAATATTTTAATCCGAGTTACGGATTAAAAGATATGAATTTTTAAAGATTTTATTAATTTCTGGAATTTAATTAATTAATTAATTAATTCGAAAAAATGGATTTATGACTCAGCATGATGTCATCTTTGCGTCGGCGATCAGCGAGGTTGACTTGGTCAACGACATGTGGGTCCCGTTCATCAGTGACTGTTAACTAATTACCCTAGTTTAGTTTAATTAACGGTAGTTAATTAGGTTAATTAGCCATTAGGTTAATTAATCAGATTAATTAAATTAATTATTTACTTAATTAATTAATTAATTAATTAATTTTATTCATTTTATTTTATTAATTATATTTATTTAACTTAACGTTCTAGGGGTGGGGTCCCCATGTCGATTAGCGAGGCCGGCCGGTCGGCTGGTCGAGTCATGAGACCGGCGGCCCCTAGGGCCCACGGTCGATGACCGAGGTGGCCGGGTCGGCCACGTCGGCCGGCGTTAGGGAACTCGGTGGGCGTTCAGCGGCGGTGAAGCGCCGGACCTCGCCGAGTCGTCGTCCGTGAAAAAAGCGTGGTAGTGCGTTCGACGAGGAGACGACGCCGCTATGATGGCGATGTACACGGCGGACTCGGCGGAAATAAGCCGGCGGCGGGGCGGCGGGTGGTTCGCGCGAGCGACCCGGCGACTCACGGGCATAACGGGAAGGCGAAGTGCGCGGCAGCTGAGCCACGAGGCTCGGCCCGTGACCATTTGGTCACCGGAAGGGCGCCAGCGGCGAGGTCCGGCGACGGGCCTTCAGGTGCGGAGGAGCGAGGGGGAGAGGAGGGGCCTCGACCGAGCGAGGAGGCGCGAGGAGAGGGCCTTGGCAGTGATGAGCAGCCTTGAGCGGCAGCGGCAGCAGCGGGCTGCCGGGCGAAGCTCCGCCACGGCGGCCATGCGGGGGGGAAGAGGGATCAATCTGGGGATCGGGGAGGCGAAGGGGAGAGCTCACGGGGAAACGTGGGGTCTCGGAAGCGAAGCTGGGCGGTCGGGGCGCAGCGGCGAGGAGGAGGGCGGTGGCGCTTCGATGGCGGACAGGCGGTGGCGTCTTGGCGTGGTGGTCGTCGGCGGCTCCGGCGACGAGGAGTGGCGGGCGCCTGGCGCGCTGGTCGGGTCGAGGAGGAGGAGGTGAGGGCAGGCGGTGGAGTCGCCCGGCGTCGAAGCGGCAGGATCAGGCGGATCCCGATCCAGTCGGCGCGGGAGGGAGGAGAAGGGGATCGGGGGAAGAATCGGGTGGAGTGGGGGGGCGGCTAGGGTTTTCCGCCGGCAGAAGTAATGGGAGGCGAGGGTGGGCGGGCGAGGTGGGCGGGCAGGGCTGGTGGGCAGTGGGGGCTTGGCCCAGTTGGGCTAGTGGGGTTTTTCTCCCCCTCTCCCTTTCTTTGTTTTATTTACCTTTTCTTATTTTTTTTCTTTTCTGTTTTAATTCAATTAAAATATCCATACACTTTATAAAAATGTGTGCACCCCACCATAATTAACTTTGTAATATTTGACAACCCCCGAACATTTTAGTTTTAATTTTTGAAAACTTTTATTGTCCTCATATATTTGAATTAATTTTTGAAACAGTTTGATCCAACCCGAGATTATCTCTGATGTGGTGGCGTGGCACCATCAGCGTGAGATTCTTGTAGCATGATTATCCAGGCGTTACAGCCACGCTCCTCCACCACCACCACGCCGTTGTTACTGCTGCTGGGACTGAGTCTTCCTCAACCTCTCCTCTCTCCTTCTTTGGATCAAGGCATGGGAGGCGTCACCGGGCTGTCACGTGTGTTGAGCAGCGGAGGTGCCGTCCGTTTGGCACTAGGATCTCCGGTGATTTGGATCACGACAAGTACGACTCCTTCAACCCCGTTCTCTTGAGCGCTTCCGCTTAGCGATCTACAAGGGTATGTAGATGCACTCTCCTTCCCTCGTTGCTGGTTTCTCCATAGATAGATCTTGGTGACACGTAGGAAAATTTTGAATTTCTGCTACGTTCCCCAACATGATATTGCCCGCTATTCAACTGCTTTGGATTGCTCGATAGCCCATTATTTGCTGCTGGTTATAACCACCACAGCTATTACGATTGTTTTGATTGTTATGTCACCACGATCTCCATTGAAGCTGAACGGCATTTCCTCCACCGTGACCCGGCCCATGGAATCCGGATCCCAAGCCACCCACGATCGGTGATCATACCGGAAGCATTAGAATTTTTGAACTCCTGCATAATATAGCAATCCTTCCAAGGTGGGTGGCTGGCATCTCCTTAAATCCCGTGCTTTGGACAGGGCTGGTTTAATAGATAAGTCAGCGGTCCGGGTTGGGGTTTGAGCTCCACCTCAATTTGGCGGTTTACCCTTCCGTCGCTGGCCCTGTCCTGCAGCGCTAGTAATAGCCACAAAGTCCATGCTGCCATCCGCTACGCTTGCCTCCGTTACCATGACCCACCGTGTTGTGTTGCTGCCCCTTGAGTTGTTGTTCTTCTTTCCCTTCTGTCTTGTCATCATCGGACTGGGATCCTTGGTACTATCGGAATCAGCATACTTCACTAACTTTGATCATGAGGGTCCTCATATCGTTACAATGGTGCTTCGTCCATCCCAATTTCAACTTCGGAGGTTAAACGGCGGTTGCTTTCCAAGGTTATGACCGCGAGTCGGCGTTAATCTGATGCGATGAGTGCAAAATTTCTGAAACTTCGGCGTACCGTGGGTTGTTAACTCTCCTTCCTCACGGACACGGGCCGCTAAATCCACTATCGACATGGGCTACTTACATGTATCCTTAAAATTCTGGATAAACGAGGCGCGAATGGGCCCATGAGCCGATAAATTGGCTGGTAAGCTCTTTAACCAAATCTGGCTGTCCTTCAAGCATCATGGTGAAATACTTTGCACATGCCGCTTCATCTACGTCAAGCATCTCCATGGCCATCTCATAGCTCTCTGTCCATGTTTTTCAGAGACAAATCGGCCGTGTAATTTGGCACCTTGCGCGGGCCCTTGAAATCCTTGGCGAGCACACATTGCGTAAGCGTTGACAAGACAAGGCACTCCCAAAGAACTAGAAGTAACTCTGGCTCGATCGAGGTGGTTGGGACGAACGGCGTGGTGACGAGCCTCATGTTGCACTGCTAACTCGGCATCCCCTTGCTCGGGCCGGTCCACCACTTCACGAGCATCACCCGCGAGGTTATGGCCACAGGCGCTTCATGGTTCCGTGCATTCTTGGATCTGACGGTTCATCCATCCGCTTTCTTTGTAACTCCGGCTTGGGCGGGGGTGGAATGAATTGGTCACGGTTATATGAATATGCTTCATGTTGAACCAAGGCTGTTTGAAGAAGTTCCTTAACCGGTAGCGTCTCCACCACTTGCGAGAATCACCTTCAATCGGGATGGCCTCCACCGTGAAGCGCAACGATAAGATTGTCCATTGGATTGGAATAATGACACGGAGGTGTGCGGACGGGCGAGGTGCGATATTATTACGTCGGCGGCTCCATCGGTAATCTGAACGGCGCACCCGGCCCAGTGCCTCCACCGGTTTAGCCACGGCGGGTTACTAGTCCTCGCTCTGGGGTATTAAAGAGATTTACGGCATCGAAAACCGTCGGCGGCGAGACCGATGCTTCCTTTTCGAGACTTCATGCGGCGTGTTACGGTCCAACATAAGCCTATAGGCTGCGCATCCAGCGGCCCGCTCTGCGGCCATCTGTTGTTCTCGGTGCCCGGTCGGCCTTGGCACGAGTGATCTGTTCCCTCAACTTTGCAATTTTCGCGTTGTGGGCGTCCTGATCCGCCGGGTTAGCCTCCGCCATAAGGACAGCCAACGCATCAAACAGATCAGGTAAGACTTGAGCCGGCGGGTGCACAGGGCCTCCTGCCCCGGCCGCCGCCGCTGGTCCGGAGAACATTGCTGCTGCGGTCGAAGAGTGGACCGCCGCCTGTGTACCGTCCATGAATATCCCAACCCGGTTGGGCAGATCAGAGGGGTCCGGAATACTGTCGCCATCGGAACAGCCCCCAATCCGGCCGTTCTGTAGCTGATACAATGATTCGGTTTCTCCGGTCGAGGACTCGTCGCCGTAATAAACGACGGTCTCGCTGCCAGATTTCGATCAACCATCATATTCTCCTCCATGGATGACTCCCACGAAGGCACGCTTCATGGTTGGCTTACTCTGGGTAGATCTCGCACGCTGAGCCGTTTCGACGAGGTCGGTGCAGATGTCCGGCTCAGGGCCCGGTTCACCGATCTTGCCAATGAAGACGTGTATGCCACCAAAGGGAACCGGTACCGTACTCAATCGAGCGGCCTCGGGGCCCCAGCTGAATCGTCGATGTAGAGCTTGCGCGACGACTCTTGGTCATCCGCCCACTGCATAACCCTTGAGTCCTTGAAGTTGCCCTCCAAGAACTTGAAACCATCGTGCGATAGCCCCACGGTGGCGCCAAGCTGTCGTGGTTTTGTCACGGCAGATGTCCTCATGAAAGGACTTAGTCGTGGAGCCATCGCTATGGGTTAGCTTGAAGGGGTTAAAGCGGACACAAGGACGCAAGAGAGTTTATACTAGTTCGGCCCCTTCGATGAAGGTAAAAGCCTACGTCTAGTTGTGATGGAATTGATGTGGATTTCGATGACTAGGGAGCAAACAAGCTTTGCCTAAGTCTCGAATTGTGGTCTGTTCTCCTTGAACCGCCGCCGGGTTGCCCCCTTATATACATGGCTGACGCCCGTAGGTTTGCAGAGTCCCGAGACCGGCTCATAGACGTGTCCGGTTCGGTCTCTGGTATTTCTAACTTACAACACAAGTTACATACTAATGCGGTTCACGGCTACAAGCCTTAAACGGTTATGGGCCTTGGGCCCTTATAGAATATCCTCACGGGCTTCAAGTATACTTGACTCATCGATGAAGTTAACCCGACTGTCATGGCGGTTTCATCGATAGTAATATCTAACGATAAGTATGGATAATAATGTATCTGTCTCAGCCTCCTTTCTAAGAAAAGAAGGTCTCTGTCCCTTTTGCTTTGCTATGTCTTGGCTAATTAAGAACACACTACACTTATTCCTTAGGACTAGGTCAATGGCTATTTGGCACTAGACCGGTTCAAACCTAGGGTCGGGCCGGGATCCGGGCTAGGCTTGTCAAAGCCTGAAGACAAAGTCCCAAGCCCGAGATCGGCCTGGCCCGGCCTGAAACTTGTGAACAGTGCACTTTTTCCATTAAAATAATCAATTTTGTGGTATTTGAATATATTAGTATACCTATTTTTAATTAAATAATTATTTTAATGACTTTCAGGCTTAGTTTGGGCTTTTTGGGAGGAAAAGCTGAACCTAAGCCCGGCCCGGATGCTAGGATTTCAGACTCGGGCCGCCAAGTCGGGCTGTGCATGCACATGTCTATTTGACGCGTAACATAAAAGTCAAGAATGAGAGCAACTAATTAACGAGCGCTCCTTCGGGAGCCTCGCAACGATCAGCGCCACTTGGCGTGCTCTCAGCCATTTGCCACGTGTCGCGCCCTAGGCGCTCCCTTCGGATTTCGTTTTTTTATTTTGTCGCACGCGTTTTCGGCTTTTTAATGGTTTTTTCCGGGGGTTTTTTTGACGTTTTGGTTTTTCACCGGTCTTAGCTTTTCGATAAAAAAATCAAAAAAAATTGCGCAAAGAAACACGTTTTTTTCCTTTCGCGAGAGTTATGGTTTTGCTTCCGCGAGAGGCACGATTTTGCTTTCGCGAGAGTCACGTCCGTGTCTCTCGGAAACGGAAAAAAATGCGTTTTTTTGTTTTTTTGTTTCGCGAGAGCCACGGTTTTGCTACCGCGAGAGGCACGGTTGTGCTTTCGCGAGAGTCACGGCCGTGCCTCTCGGAAACGGAAAAAAACGTGTTTTCTGTTTTTTTCTTTCGCGAGAGTCATGGTTTTGCTTCCGTGTGAGGCACGGTTGTGCTTTCGCGAGAGTCATGGTCGTGCCTCTCGGAAACGAAACAAAACGCGTTTTCTGTTTTTTCTTCTTTCGCGAGAGTCACGGTTTTGCTTCCGCGAGAGGCACGGTTGTGTTTTCGCGAGTGTCACGGCCGTGCCTCCTCGGAAACGAAAAAAACGCATTTTCTCTTCT
Organism: Aegilops longissima; assembly: GCA_021605205.1. NCBI lineage: Eukaryota > Viridiplantae > Streptophyta > Magnoliopsida > Poales > Poaceae > Aegilops > Aegilops longissima. The sequence goes on from JAHIAM010003869.1 coordinate 24,397, forward strand.
TTTTTCCTTCCGCGAGAGTCACGGTTTTGCTCCCGCGATAGGCACAGTTGTGATTTCGTGAGAGGTACGGGCGTGCCTCTTTCGGAAAGAGAAAAAACCCGTGCTCCCGGTTCGGTTTTTACGTCCGATTTTTTCATGAAAAAAAGTTCATCAAAACCGGATCTAGTTTTGAAGATATCGACGCAAGGAATCCAATGGTGAAAGCGGTTTGAGATTTGTACGCACGATTTAAGAGATAAAACATTTTGAATAAACGGATCTACAAAAAAAGGAAAACTTCCAGGTTGCGACAAATGGCGCATATGCATCGCGCCACTTATCACAATCTGGGAGGTTGGAGTGATCTTGGCAACGAGTACTCCTCAACTAGTAATTTCGGACTTCAAGTCTTTCAGCTTGCAACTCAGAAAGAAATGAAAGCCTTTCCTTGGATATCCTTATTTGATGTTGCATGATTGATGCTGACTTTCCATGCTGCAAATTTCAAGCCTCAGATGTTGCTTGCTCTTTCATGTTTAAATTGTCAACCCACCTGACATTTCAATGTACAGGAACTTTGTAAACAACTCCCTCTGTTTTGTTTTGGAAGGAATAGGGCAAGTTTGTTTTTGAGGTAGTATCATCAGGAGTCACAGAACTTGTGTCGCATGTTCAGTTTGGTGCGACAATTTTGAATATACGAATTTGTGGTCATCTAACTTGGCTCAACCGTGCAGATACGATCATAATGTTGGGGAACATAGTAATTTCAAAAAAATCCTACGCACACGCAAGATCATGATGATGCATAGCAACGAGAGGGGAGAGTGTTGTCCACGTACCCTCGTAGACTGAAAGCGGAAGCATTAGCACAACGCGGTTGATGTAGTCGTACGTCTTCACGATCCGACCAATCAAGTACCGAACGTACGGCACCTCCGAGTTCAGCACACGTTCAGCCCGATGACGTCCCTCGAACTCCGATCCAGCCGAGTGTTGAGGGAGAGTTTCGTCAACCTGACGGCGTGGTGGCGATGTTGATTTTCTACCGACGCAGGCTTCGCCTAAGCACCGCTGATGATTATCGAGGTGGACTATGGTAGAGGGGCACCGCTTTGCAGCTAAGAGATCAAACAGATCAATTGTTGTGTCTTTGGGGTGCCCCCTGCCCCCGTATATAAAGGAGCAAGGGGAAGGCCGGCCGGCCCTCTATGGCGCGCCCCCAAGAGGGGAATCCTACTAGGACTCCAAGTCCTAGTAGGTTTCCACCTAAAGGAGAGGGGAAGGAAGGAGAGAGAGGGAGAAGGAAGAGGCGCCCCCTCTCTAGTCCAATTCGGACCAGGAGGGGGGGCGCGCGGCCCTCCTGGCCGCCCCTCTCTCTCCACTAAGGCCCATCGAGGCCCATTAGTTCCCCCGGGGGTTCCGATAACCCTCCGGCACTCCGGTTTTATCTGAAACTTCTCCGGAACACTTCCGGTGTCCGAATATAGTCGTCCAATATATCAATCTTCATGTCTCGACCATTTCAAGACTCCTCTTCATGTCCGTGGTCACATTCGGGACTCCGAACAACCTTCGGTACATCTAAACACATATACTCATAATAAAACTATCATCGTAACGTTAAGCGTGCAGACCCTACGGGTTCGAGAACTATGTAGACATGACCGAGACACGTCTCCGGTCAATAACCAATAGCAGAACCTGGATGCTCATATTGGCTCCCACATATTCTACGAAGATCTTTATCGGTCAAACTGCATAACAACATACGTTGTTCCCTTTCTCATTGGTATGTTACTTGCCCGAGATTCGATCGTCGGTATCTCAATACCTAGTTCAATCTCGTTACCGGCAAGTCTATTTACTCGTTCCATAATACATCATCCCGCAACTAACTCATTAGTTGCAATGCTTGCAAGGCTTAAGTGATGTGCATTACCGAGAGGGCCCAAAGATACCTCTCCGACAATCCGAGTGACAAATCCTAATCTCGAAATACGCCAACCCAACAAGTACCTTGAAGACACCAGAGAACACCTTTATAATCACCCGATTCGTTGTGATGTTTGGTAGCACACAAACTGTTCCTCACAGTAAGCAGGAGTTGCATAATCTCATAGTCATAGGAACATGTATAAGTCATGAAGAAAGCAATAGCAATATACTAAGCGATCGTGTGCTAAGCTAACGGAATGGGTCATGTAAATCACATCATTCTCCTAATGATGTGATCCGTTAATCAAATGACAACTCATGTCTATGGTTAGGAAACATAACCATCTTTGATTAACGAGCTAGTCAAGTAGAGGCATACTAGTGACACTCTGTTTGTCTATGTATTCACACATGTATTATGTTTCCGGTTAATACAATTCTAGCATGAATAATAAACATTTATCATGATATAAGGAAATAAATAATAACTTTATTATTGCCTCTAGGGCATATTTCCTTCAGTCTCCCACTTGCACTAGAGTCAATAATCTAGATTACACAGTAATGATTCTAACACCCATGGAGCCTTGGTGCTGATCATGTTTTGCTCGTGGAACAGGCTTAGTCAACGGGTCTGCAACATTCAGATCCGTATGTATCTTGCAAATTTCTATGTCTCTCACTTGGACTAGATCCCGGATGGAATTGAAGCTTCTCTTGATGTGCTTGGTTCTCTTGTGAAATCTGGATTCCTTTGCCAAGGCTCTTGCTTCAGTATTGTCACAAAAGATTTTCATTGGACCCGATGCACTAGGTATGACACCTAGATCGGATATGAACTCCTTCATCCAGACTCCTTCATTTGCTGCTTCCGAAGTAGCTATGTACTTCGCTTCACATGTAGATCCCGCCACTCCTGGATTACTTTGGTACCTCCCTACTAGACTTATAGCAAGGCACACATCAGGTCTGGTACACAGCATTGCATACATGATAGAGCCTATGGCTGAAGCATAGGGAACATCTTTCATTTTCTCTCTATCTTCTGCAGTGGTCGGGCATTGAGTCTTACTCAACTTCACACCTTGTAACACAAGCAAGAACCCTTTCTTTGCTTGATCCATTTTGAACTTCTTCAAACTTTGTCAAGGTATGTGCTTTGTGAAAGTCCAATTAAGCGTCTTGATCTATCTCTATAGATCTTAATGCCCAATATGTAAGCAGCTTCACGAGGTCTTTCATTGAAAACTCTTATTCAAGTATCCCTTTATGCTATCCAGAAATTCTATATCATTTCTAATCAGTAATATGTCATCCACATATAATATCGAAATGCTCTGAGCTCCCACTCACTTTATTGTAAATCTGAGGCTTCTCCAAAAGTCATACAAAACCAAATGCTTTGATCACACTATCAAAGCATTTATTCTAACTCGAGAGGCTTGCACCAGTCCATAAATGGATCGCTGGAGCTTGCACACTTTGTTAGCTCCCTTTGGATCGAGAAAACCTTCGGTTGCATCATATACAACTCTTCTTCCGAAATCCATTCAGAATGCAGTTTTGACATCCATCGCCATATTTCATAATCATTAAATGCGGCAATTGCTAACATGATTCGGACAGACTTAAGCATCGCTACGGTGAGAAGGTCTCATCGTAGTCAATCCCTTGAACTTGTCGAAAATCTTTCGCAACAAGTCGAGCTTTGTAGACAGTAACATTACCGTCGTCGTCGGTCTTCTTCTTGAAGATCCATTTATTCCCAATTGCTTGCCGATCATCGGGCAAGTCAACCAAATCCACACTTTGTTCTCATACATGGATCCCATCTCAGATTTCATGGCTTCAGCCATTTTGCGAGAATCTGGGCTCACCATCGCTTCTTCATAGTTCGTAGGTTCATCATGATCTAGTAGCATGACTTCCGAACAGGATTACCGTACCACTCAGTGCGGATCTTACTCTGGTTGATCTCGAGGTTCGGTAACAACTTGATCTGAAGTTCCATGATCATTATCATTAACTTCCTCACTAATTGATGTAGGTGTCACGAAACGGTTTACGTGATGAACTACTTTCAATAAGGGAGCAGAATACAGTTACCTCATCAAGTTCTACTTTCCTCCCACTCACTTATTTCGAGAGAAACTCCTTCTCTAGAAAGGATCCATTCTTAACAACGAATGTCTTGCCTTGGATCGGTGATAGAAGGTGTACCCAACAGTCTCCTTTGGGTATCCTATGAAGACACATTTCTCGATTTGGGTTCGAGCTTATTAGGTTGAAGCTTTTTCACATAAGCATTGTAGCCCCAAACTTTAAGAAAGCGACAACTTTGGTTTTTGCCAAACCACAGTTCATAAGGCGTCGTCTCAGCGGATTTTGATGGTGCC
>JAHIAM010003870.1:0-59879 GCA_021605205.1 Aegilops longissima
ACATCGAGCTAGCAGAATCTTGAGAAAGCAGACAAGATTTAGAGGAAAGACTCTTCTTGGTCTTCAAATGGACGAAAACACCACCAAAATTAATGAGATACTCGGAAGAATGAAAAGCGAAGAGTTGAGCCAATAATGAAATGATTTGAAATCGATCTTGGAAAAGCATCGTGATGAGATCCATTCTTATGTCAAACTCGAAAAAAATTGAGAATAACTCAGGAAATTAGAAGAGTCGGGTAAGATCACAGGAAAAGACCCGTGGGTTAGGGCCCTTGAAAAGAAAAACACCATTGGAAAGGAATGATAAACAGATAGATGATGCACGGAACAATTAAATATTTGAATGAAGTGACAACCACGAATTAATTCAAAATGAGCGAATCTCTGAGATGTCTTGAACACTCGGAAGGATAAAGCGGCAAGAGGCGAGCGAGCAAGGAGAACATTTGATCCAAGGAAAGAATATGATCAGCCGAAAAACTTGAATTGAGTGCACGGAAAAAGAAAGGGATGAAGAATGACGAGCGAGGCGAGAATTCACGGTTGAAATAATTGAGGAAGGCGAAGAGGTTCCACACGAATGAAATTGATGGTGAAACAAACTCGGCTCCGGGAAGAAAAGGGTGGGAGGCGGAAAACAAAGACAACTTGGAAGGAAGCGATGAATATCTTGAAGAAAACACGGTTGAAATCATTGAGGAGAGAGCAAAAACTTCACAGAGTAGGATGGATACTCGATTCACGGACTCGGTTCAGAGAGGAAGAAGGGGGGTGGGAAAAGAACAAGCGAGGATTGATCTTGCAAAGATGAAGAGGTTGTCGACTTGACGAAAATGCACTGATGAAAGAGCTGAGGAACAACTACGGAAAACCAACTGCGTGAACCTAAAGAAAAATTTGAAGGGAAGAGGAGTAGTTCAAAACACCTCGTCAGATTTCTCACGGAAGCGACGAAGGCGAGAGGGTAAAAGAATTCCTACTCTCGATATAACTAAACTCCGAAAACAGTTTTCTTCTAGACTCAACAACGGCCAAACTACACGATCAATCAAGGGGCTCCTAGGGTTGGTCGAGGCTCGATACCAACTTGTCACGCCAATATCGACCCTATCAAAAGGAACTGAAGGTCCCACCAAGGATAGACCGCATATTGAAGCAGCTTACGCAAGGTGGATATCATTACATCAACATTACATAATACATAGGGATACATACAAAGGAACAAATGCCACAAGAATCCATCAACATCAAATACAAGATCAACATCCGACTCGGATGAAACATAACGAAACTCAAGCGACATCCACCACCACTTTAGCCAGTGCTGACACTGGAACCTATCCCTGATCGAAGAAGAAGAAGAAGAACTCCAATACAAGCAAACATCGCTCTCGCGTCATGATCGCAAACCTATACACTGCACTGGTGGTGTGTAATCACCAAACCACGAGGTCGGCAATCCCATTACCATGGGTATCAAGACTAAAAGCTAAATAGGAAAGGAAAGGGTAAAGTGGTGAGGTTGCGGCAGCGACTAAGCATATGGTGGCTAACATACGGAAATGAGGCGAGAAGAGAAACAAAGGCGATGCGTCAACTAGTAATGATCAAAAGTGATCCTGAACTCCTACTACGTCAAACATAACCGAAACCGTGTTCTCCTCTCGATCAACCCGAAAAGAGACACTCACAGTTACGCTGCAGTTGGTGTATTTTAGAAGAGTTTGCTTCAAGTTTACTACAACGGATATTAACAAATTCCCATGCCACATAGCAGACACGGCTCTCGAAAGTTTATACCTGCGAGGGGTGTCCCAACAGCCCATGATAAGCTCTCGCGATCAAAGGATATTCCTTCTCCCGGGAAGACCGATCGATCTGGAATCCGGCTACAAGACATTCGACAACAATAAAACAAGACCAGCAAAACCGCCGATGTCCGACAAATCCGATAGGAGCTGCATATCTCGTTCTCGAGGCACACGGATGAGACAAACTTCGGTAAGCGAACCCGGAGTTGCCCGAGTGGCCCATGACGTGGTCAGTTTGGACCAACACTTGACGAGCACTTGGCCGAAGATAAGATGACCCTTGACGCGACTCCCAAGGGAAAAAGGGCTAGGTGAGGCAAATGGTAAAACCAATGTTGGGCCTTCTGGAGAGTCTTATTCAAAGATGTCAAGGGGTCCCATAAATCACCCGACAGCGTTAGGGGCCAAAATCCGGGAACATAATACCGATATGTGAAACTAGAAGCGGCAAGAGTGGAACAAAACACAGGAGCATAAGGCGAGCCTTCCACCCTTTACCAAGTATATAGATGCATTAATTAAATAAGAGATATTGTGATATCCCAACAAGTAAACATGTTCCACAAGGAGACAACATCTCCATGTTCAACAAGGAACAAACTTCATCTTCACCTGCAACTAACAACGCTATAAGAGGGGCAAAAGCGGTAACATAGCCAAACAACGGTTTGCATAGGAAGGGTGTCAAAGGTAGAGGCTGACATGGCAATTTGGGATGGCTTGATAAGCAAGTGTGGAAGTAGCAGGCATAGCGATGAAACGAAGCAACTAGCATAGCAATGATAGTAGTGAGATCCAGGGTAGCGGTCATCTTGCACGAAATCCCGCAGGAAGAAGAGCGAGTCCATGAAGAAGATGAGCGGATGAAGCAGACCAGCGTGAGCGAGCGAATCCTCACGATCGCAATGAAACAGAACTAACAAGAAGAACACACAACATAGTAAACACACCACATGAACAAGGCATGATGCACAACAAGCATGATGCATGACAAGCTACATGAAGCTACTCATGGCAAGAGATGATGCAAACAAAGGCAACACATCAAGCAAGTTTAAATGAGGTAGGGAACAACATATAACAATTCGGTAAGTCCTCATATGCAAATTTCGAAATTGGTCCAGATCTGAATAAACCTTATGTTCAAGTTGTTAAACAGCAAGTTAAGATGCATCACGATGATCTACGAAATTCTAGTCAAGTTACATATAAAGTTCATTAGATTGAACTCGGCCTAGAAGATATGAGCAAAACAAGATAAACATGGCATTGATGCAAAATGCATACAAACATCAAGCAAACACCTCAAAACAAGGATGCAACATGATAATATGAAACTACATGCAAAATCAAGCAAGTTTCATATAGAGCACACTCAAAAGCAGAACAGGTTCAACACATACACTCTATACATCATGACAACAATCTGTCGAAAACAACTAGGCATATTGCAAGCATCAAAACAACATGCTACATCATCTCAACATAATAACAAAGGCATGGGCATGATGTACAGGTAAAACATACAAAACATGAACAGGAGCTATCTCCAGAAATCACTAGAACATGCTCAAAATGACATGGCAAGATTGCAAATAATAACGGGTTCACACTTTATGAGAAAATAACATCGAGTTGCAATGTTTAGAGCTATGAAACAACATGTTACAGGAACTTATAATGGCAAACAAAAGGCATGGCAGACAGAATTAAAGACTTGTAAACATAGCAAGTTATAATACAGATTCATACATGGGGAACAACAATAAGTAGGCATGTTGGTGAGCTTGAACCACTCACCAGAGAATACATGGCATGGCAAGGCAACTCACAGTGAAGACATGGCATAGAAGCTATACATGGCAAGAACAACATCATAGCACGGATCAACTACAACAACCTTGGCAAAATTGAATAACATATAAACAACCTGCGGAAACATTTTATAGCAAAGTAGAGCTCGATTGACTCAAGCTATGGCACTCCATAATTGCAAACAAGGGCATGGATGGATAGAGCAAGACATGTAGACAAAACATCCTACTGAAGTATCTCAAAATAAGCATGGATCTCTCGGTAGCATCAAGTTAACATGGCATAAAAATATCAACAAGAAATTTGAAATCAGCAACATCATGAAGTCTAGTTTGCATGCTTGTGCTAGTCACAGAGATCACAAAAATACATAGCATACACCCCTGTAAAGATGGCATGGCATATTACAAAACACATGTGGGACTCAAGTTCATAGGATGCACACATCAATCATGGCAAAAATGACAAAAGCATGTTCGATAAGAATCTGAAACTAACATCATATAGCCTCTTCTAACAGCATTTAGGGCATCAAGATGAGCTCAAATGAAAATGATGCAATGAGATGAAATGATGTACTCATCGAGATGAACAATTTGACATATTACACACGCCTGAGCAACGGACTTACGGATGCGAGGAATGCGATGGCATGAACATGGTATCGTCAAATATTTCAGGACTTAGTGGGAAAGCAGGTCAACTTTGAGTGCACCGCAGGAAAAGCGAGGAAGAAGCCGGGAGGCAGAGATCGCAGGCCGAGGGAGAGGCCGGATCTCATGACCCCTGGCCAGATCTGGCCGGAGGAGGAGCCGAGGCGGCTGGATCCGGGCGTGCTTGCAGCTCCGGCGGGGTAGAGCGGCAGTAGGCGCCGGTGCTCGAACTCCGTGACTTCTCAAGCGGCGAGGAGCTTAATGGCCAGCTTCCCGGCGTGGCCAGAAGCGGAGGAACCAGCGAGCAGGGGAAAGGGGGCAGCGGCGGGGCGGGAGAAAGTCCCGGCGGGAGGCAGCCGGCCGGGGCAGCCAGGCCGCCAGTCAGCGCAGCCAGTGGCGGGCCAGGCGGGTGCTCCCGGGCTGTGGCCAGCTGTGTGAACTGGCAGGCAGATCCGAACCCACGTGAGCAGCCCAGCGGTGGAAGCTGGGGAGGCCACGTGTGGCAGTGGAGGAGAGGCGGCGGTGGCGTGGCGTTCCTGTGGTTGGGGAGGTGGAGCTGGGCGTGTCCGGCATGAGCCCGAACAGCGTCCGTGCAAGAAGAGAAAAGCGCTAGGGTTAGAAGTTAGACCGCGAAAAATGGAAGGGGAGGATGTTTATATAGGTAGAGGGAGCTAGGAGAGTCCAAATGAGGTGTGGTTTTCGACCTGTGATCGTGATCGGCCAAGAGAGCATGGAGGGGAGTTAGGTGGGTTTTGGCCACTTTGGAAGGGTGTTGGGCTGCAACTCAAAGGGCTTCACGGTTACCGGTTAACGTTGGAATCAACGACCTCAAATGTACGAAACTTGCGAGGCGGTCTACGGTGCCATACCAAGGCCGCTTGACAAACCTCGGTCGACCCGAGAGACCGTTTAACACCCGCTTACGAAAAGTGGAGGTAAAAAGGCGTAAGAGGACATGAATGCCGGATTGCAAAACGGACAAGCGGGGAAAATATTCGGATACATAGGGCGAACACGTATGTCAATCACGATACACTGATGACATGATATAAGAATGCAGTTGTAATGACATGGCAAAAGTGCAACACATGAGCACATGACATGGAAAAGAGCAGCGAATAAGCTGAATGACACCTTTTAGCATCGAATCCAAGGCGTTACACACCTCAGGAACAAATGGCTGATAAACAAGAAAAGAAATTGAGCGTCACGAACATTGTATGATAGACAGATGTGGTGATTCACATATATGTTGTCTAACCAAGCGAGGAATGACATGACACAATTTCACATATATGATGCCTAACTAAGCGGAGATAGCATGACCTGCAGTTCAGGATATATGATGGATAACAACGAGGATATAATGGCATAATTCAACATATGATGAGTACCTAAACGAGGATGACATGACAAAACTATATGATGTCTTTCTAAAATAGGTTGGGATGAAATAATTCACATACATGTTGTCTAAGTATCTGAGATGGCATGATATAATTGACATAATTGATTCATATACTAAGCGGTTGCACTTTCATGTATGATCTCTAAACTAAGAAGATATAATTCAATATTGTGCATATGATGTCTAAACTAAACAATACAAGACACCATATGCATCATATGAAAATATAAATATTACAACTTAGGGCATACACCTCGGGTGGGATATAGGACTGGTCATCATCTCTGAATCCTCCTCGACGAGCTCCTCTGTAACCATCGAGATATATGCTTCACTTGCAGTACCATTGCCTGCTCACGAAGACCTTGTTTTTTCCTCAGAGATTTTCCATAACCGGCTCAAATGGCTGATACACATGAAGAGTAGTTCAATATACACGGTACATTGACAAATGGAATACGTAATGAAAAAAAGATGGTATGAGATAATTCACATATATGATGATGGCTCCATGGCGATTGCATAATTCACATATATGATAACTGGCTGAAAAACATGGCGTTGCATAATTCACATATCTGATATAGAAAGCAAACATGAGGCATTCACACAAACATGTCTAATCTAAGCGGATGGCATGGCAATGCAAGACACCATATGCATGATATGAGAATATGAGCCCAACCAAGTTAGAGCATGCACCTCGGGGGATCGACTGGTCATCTCTCTCTAAATCCTCCTCACGAAGAGCTATACGTAACCAACAAGAAATCTGCATTGACGGGTAGCACTCACTACTCGAGAAGACCTTATTTTCACTCCAGATTTTCCCATGGTAGACTCAAATGGCTGATGCTGCAACAGAGTAGATGAATGTATAAACATTGTTGACAAATGGAATACATTATGGAAAAAAATATGTGCGATACAATTCACATATCTGATGGTGGCTAAACAGGATGGCATTGCATGATTCACGTATATGATGCACAGCTAAAGAAGATGGCATTGCATAATTCCCATATACTCCCTCCGTTCCTAAATATTTGTCTTTTTAGAGATTTCAAATGGACTACCATCACGATGTATATAGACATATTTTAGAGTGTAGATTAGCTCATTTTGTTCGTATGTAGTCACTTGTTGAAATCTCTAAAAGACAAATATGTAAATAATGAAAGATATGATATAAAGGAAACAAGCAGGTGGCATTCACACAAAGCAAATCTAAACTAAGGCGATGACATATAAAATGTATAATGTAAGCAATGCAAGGTGCCATATGCATGATATGATAATATAACTGAGCATGCCGAGTTAGGAAAAACACCTACGAGGTGAGTAAGCAGGCATGGCGGCTCCTACGAATCTCCATCTGAACAGTTATCTTCCTCTGGAATACAATCTGGAAATGCAGGGAGGAGGGGGGAGCACTTAGCCCACCATGCAGCAAGCGTCTGCATGACATTATATTCTCACATAGCGGTCTCTCTCTCTCTACATGTTCGGTATTGTTCGATTACAATGTGTACAATGCCGACATGCATAATAAAAATAGTTAGATTTTGTAAGGCCTAAAGAGTGCATGCAAAAATCAAGACTGATGGTAACAAGCAGTGGATGGATCCAAAACTAATGATAGCGGTAGATTATAGCTTAGGTTTAAAAAGATAGACAATGGATCATCTATTGTTTGTTGCCCACCAACATGAGACATAGAAGACCCCAGATGAACCGGATAGTAGACAAATACTATTTCATTGCTGGCTCGATATATAGACCCATGGGCAATTCAAAACTCAAAGATTAAGCGATAAAGTAGCAGGTAATAAACAGCGATGTATAGCATTAAGCAAACACACGAAAGTGCGACCTCTCTTAGGAACTATCTAGTCCTCGGGTTCATCACTGCTTTCGATCGATGATGGTAATGCAGTTAGGCGTGTACTGCAAACAGCGGGCAAGATGATCGAAGCGGTGAATGAAGATGCTGCAGGGGATCTCTATGCTGTGATGAGCAGCTCATCCGATGGTGCACCTCGGGTGGGTGTGGATGGATGACACGCAGCGAGGAAGCGGACGCATAACACCACAGAGTTTTCTTTGAGGCCAATCTGAAAATGTAAATAAATCTAAGGGCTCCTTAGAATTGGAGGATTCTATAAGCATGTGACAGGAAAAACAGAATAGGATAGGAATGCACGTGCAAAAGCAGGCATTTGGAAACATAGGATTTCGATCAACACGGGTGTTTGGCTCACATGAATTGGAAGAGCAGAGAGGAATGGAGAAACAAAGTGATGCGGCGAGTGTACAACCTCTTTAGCATAGCCTTGTGGACCTCGACATCATTGGGTTGGACGTGGAGGATGGTGATGATCTTGGGTGGTATTTGTCGAGGCGGGGAAGAAGATCCGAGCCTCTGGAAAGCTGGCGCTGAGGATGCTCTTTCCATTGTGATGGATAGTTCCGTCGTTGGAGCAGCTCCGCTAAGGTGTACAAGCAGCGAGGCTGAAGCATGACAGACGGAACAACTCTAATCCTGAAGTGGGACCCTAATATCATCGCAATAGATGATGTAAAATATCGGCGTTGCAGGGGCAGGGGTCCCTAGAACTTGCACTGACTGCAGGCGTGGCTGAAAGGAGACCAGGACAGCCCATCTTCATCTACAAACTCAAGACCCTCGCGAGTGACGACTAAAACTTCCTCGGTAGCGGCCTCGTCGAGGCTGGCCTCGTGAGGAGGCGGAGAGTTCAAGGCGGGGTACCTCGAGGTGCCCATGACGTAAGCCATGAGGACCAAGGGCGCCCGGCCGGCGCCGACCAGCCGGACGTCCTCACTTTGGTGCAAAGGGAGCAAGCGCGGGCAAGAGCATCGAGCAAAGGCATCCCGTTTTGGTGCAACAAGACCAAGACCAGCCCCAGCGGTGGAATGCAGATCATCGTGGAGCCCAAGCGAGCGTCATCACGAGCCTTTGGCGGCGAGGACCAACTTTAGTCGGGATAAGTGTACCCATGTTCCCCTTCAAAATGGCCAATTGTTGGCGCCCTTCCGCTCAATATTTGGGAAGGGCCCAAGGCCTTCGTCTATATAAGTAGAGCTAGCCACCATAGTAGGGAGGAGACGATCGGATAGAGTGGGAAGCACCCGAAGAGAGAGAGGGCAGAGCCTCAAGCTAGGCGACGGGACACCCATAGCAGTTCATACACCAGAAGCAGACCCTCAGAGGGCTGTTCTTCCTGTCTTATTCCTCATCGGCCCAGAGGCAATCCACCACACCTTGGGTAGGGTATTACACCGATGGTGGCCCGAACGATATAAATCTTCGTCTCTTGTCTGTTCTTGTTAGTAGTTTAGGTCCCTGCGATTGGCCCAGTGCGAGGCGGTGGAGGGATTGGATCTCCGCGCACCCAGAGTTGAACCTTAAGTGCAGGAACCGAAATCGACATTTGCGCGCCCGGAGTAGGGAGGCGCGGAATATACGCCACCTCGTCCCGTCGCGTCGTCATCGCCATGACCCGGCGACCAAGCGGGCAACCCGACCCTTAGGCGTGTGGCCCCTTGCAACCGCTTCGCCTCAGGCGACCCGAGTACCCGGGCATCTCGTGGTCCGCCAGTGCTGCAGGCATGAGGCAGCGAATAGGCCTCGGCGGCTCTCACGTCGCGGCAGGCTGTGGTCCATGACAGAGCCTCAACCACGCCCTACCACATCACCTTACACCCGCCCGAGGCGAGGCAAACTCGAGGCGCGCTCCGCAGTGGCCGAGAAGCTGCTGCGGTGCGGGCTCTTTGGAGGCTGACATGACGTCTTCTTGGGAAGCGAGTGGCGGGCTCTGAGCCAGCGCCTCGGGGTTCACCCTGCACACCCAACTCCCATTTGGCCGAGGCGGCCCGCCGAGGCTCCTGCGCCGCCAGGCTCAAAGCTACTCAGCCACCGTGAAGCTGTCAGCGCCAGACGTGGCGGGTTGCCCGCCCGATGAGCGAGACTCGGACCGACGCAACCCGGCCTGGTGGATCGCGCGCCCTCCATCCACGGTGGGCATCAAGCGAGGCACGCGGCTCAGCACTCTGGCGTGGCCTTGGGATGTGGGCGCCGGAAGAATCGTGCCCCACATGATGGACCAAGGCACCCGCATGAGGAGAACAAGACTCGCTCCTCATTGTCCCAGGGGATGAGGCGCGGAAGCAGCGCTCTTCGGAGTCTCGAGATGGTCCCAATGGTCTGCAGGCGTGATTATCGTGTACCGCTACTTCCTCAAGAGCAAACATCTCGCTAACCATAGGTGCAGGAGGTACAGGTCGCCACGATGGCTGACTGCCCGCTCCGTAGTCTCTACCCCTCGGGAGGCGCGAGGCTGGGAGAGGCGGATCGACATCACCACCATGGCGTTGAACAATTCGTTCTCGGGAGGTAGGCCGTCTCTGAGGAGGTGCCTCGAGGCCTGCCTGGCCGGAGGACCCGTGGTCGTCGGAAGGCTGGCGACAGCTCTACCCACGGTGGCGTCCTGGTTTCGATTAAATGGTTGGTGGCACTAAATAATGGCGCAAAGCGGGGCCCTAAATCTGGCGATATAAACAAGCGGTACACATGAAGAAGGCCCGTGCTGCATGGCTTCATACCAACACTCTCACGTAATAATGAGTGAAACATACATGCCGGAGTCTCGAGGTGCTGCGGCCTCGGGCCTAGGGCTCCCTCACTTCGATAGCAACATAGCTCTTTTGGTGAAAACGTCCAAGACTAGACTAGGTGCGGACGCTTTGGCCTTTTCTGCTTTCATTGGTTTTCTCTTGGCTTAACGTTTTTCCCTGATGGATTTAAGTTGTATTTGTTCGAAGATTTAGCATATTGGGGAAGGGTGTTTAGTCTCGTTCGAGCAAAAATCTCTGCGTTTTGATTCTGACTCCGCCTGGCTGCCTCCCTCGGAGCCCCTCATGGCAGGCAGGCAGCTTGCGCCTTCAAACTGTCGCCCGCCGCGTCCTCTCGGGAGGTTTTCTGGGTCCTGGATTCGTCGATGGGCTCAGATCGCCTCGGCCTCCACAGGGTTATCTGGGGCTCGTCTGAAACAAGGTAAACCATCCACTAAGCGCGCTTGGACAACCACTTGGCGGCAGGCGTATGGGCGTTGTGAGACCTGCTCTGAAGAACACAAGTTTTACATGAGGGGCTCCCCTCCCAAAATGCTCTCACCTCCATCAGGCCAAAACCGAAGTTCTATTCATGCGGGGTAATGGAACAAGGACAATACATGATCGGTCGGACAAATCCCCAATGCATCCTTAGGAGCTCCGAGCCATTTCTGGCGTCGCCCGGCCCTCGCAAATGCGCTATGCTGTGATCGTCGGCGAGCGTCACGGGCGTTCACCACGCCGCCCTCATCGGCGGCCACGACCAGCCGTCATTGTCAGGCGAAGGCGGAAGAGGGCATCCATGTTGTCTTCCACCCGGTCGCCGGTCGCCCGGGCGGCCTGAGGGAAGCTGGGGCGATGGCTGCGTCAAAATCGAAGTGAGGTCCATGTCCGGAGATGGGCTGAAAGGCGAGAGAAAGCGGCGAGGAAACGGCGCTCTCCTCTCCTCCACCAACCTGTCGTACGACGGCCGCGCCTCGGCCGCCACCACGTCGATGAAAGAACGAAGAGTTGCGGCGTAGTTAACAGCGTCGCGGCTGGCCTCTGCCGCCTGCGGAATATTATCAAAACTCACGTTAGCTCTTTCGGGCGTGGCAAGCATGGGGCGGTGTTCGTGCTCCAATTACGCCCGGCGCATCTCGTGTCCGCGATACAGCGCTGACCTCGGCCTCCTCCACCCCCGGCGAAGATCGCCTCGGCTGAGAGGTGGACTCCCCTCTGCGCCACCTCGGTGACCCGAAAATGTCGACCCGCCGCGTCGCCTCCTCCAGTTTAGCCCTCAAGGCAGCAGATCCTGCCCTCAGCCTCGACCTTGATCAACCAACCGCTCCTCAAACTCGCGCTCAAGGTTCGGCCGCGCCCGCCACTCGGTGCCGACCTCCTCCATGGCGTGGGCTTCCCGTGCTGCAACCTCATCCTCTGCCCGGTCGCTAAGCGCTCCCTCGTCTCCAAGCGCTCGTGCTAAATGCGCTTGTTCGGCTTCTAGCGTCGGCGCCTCTTCAACAGGCTCCGCCGGTCGCGAGCCACCTTCATCGATGCAAGGGCTGCCTGCAGCTACCTTGCTCCTCAGCAGTGGCACCGGGCCAGGGCTTCCCGTGCCGGCTCCTCCGCCGCCTCTCGCCCTTTGTCGACTGCCGGGCCTCCTTGACGGCGAAGAACAGGCCTCCCAGGAGGCTGCCAGCAACGCCTTGGCCTCTTCATCATCAAGCTTGCTGGCGGCCCAGCGCGAGGCGGGCGCCCTCGGCTCAGCCTCTCTGCAACCAGGCGCAGCCCTCGGCCTCAAGCGCAGCGTCTTCGTCGAAAGCTCTTCACCGAGAAGGCTCACAGCGTCGGCCGCCCTTGAAGAAATCCTTGGCGAAGCGCGATGCTCCCAGGCGTGCTCGCGCCGTCCTCCACCATCGTCGACGCCCAGACGGGCGCCGGGCCAGCGAATCAACACTCCCCCTCCGAGGTGGCACCCTCGCGGCCCGGCCGGTGGCGCGCGGAGGCCCGGCTGAGCAAGCCCATCCCAGACGAGGCGTGAGGCGCCTCGTGTCGCGTCCCGACCAGGCCGAGAAGCCCATGGCAGGCTAGCTATGCCTCGGGAAGGCTCGTGAGGAAGGATCGCGCGAGACCTGGCAGCGCCTCGGACGGTTCACCTCCAGTCGCCCTCACCACAAGGGCTCCTTTGCTTGGAGCACTCAGGAGGGAGGAGGCCCGAGGAGGGCGGCCCCTCGCCCATCTCAAGTGAGCTCGGCGGGAAGGGGCTGCGGGGCAGATGTTACAAAGCAGCGAAGAATCGGGGGCTGGAAAGGAGAAGGCACTCATCGATGGCGAAGTACTTCCTGCGCTTAGTGAGACAAGGTAATCATCGCCCGAGGCCTCCCTTCTCTTAGGAGCCCTCGAAGTTCAGGGCGACCCAAGATTGTGAGGTCGGCCTGCAGTGAAGGAGCATCAAAGCGACCAGCGTCGGGCGTCCTTGTGTGTAATCGCCTCACCAAGAGAAGCAGCGGGGCCTCGGGGCTTCATCCGCCCGAGCTGCGGGTGGCTGCTGCCATAGCCCGCATGAGCCTCGGGAGCTGCCCCTGGCGTCGCCCGACGCTGTCACCCAGCCGGGGGTCCCTTGACCTCTGGCGGCTCGTGCCTCCTGCTCGCCACTCGAGAGCCGCCTTGGCCATTGGAAGAAATGTCACCACCCTTTGGATGCTTTCATGAGGCCCACAGGAGACCAGCGGAGCCTTCATTCATCGAAGATAGGCATCTGGTTCACGGATCACCTATTCCGTGAGGCAATGAGGCCCCTTCGTGCCGGATGCCAAGAGTTAGGATCGCCCGATCGGGATCAGGAGCACTTTCCTTAGCGCTTGATGTCGGTCTTCTTCCGGAGCCTCATCGATCCAGGCCATGAGGCCCACATCGGTGGGAATGGCGTTGAAGAGGCAATCTGCGCATGAACTCCTTCACCACCTTGGCGCCCGTCCGACAGCGACCTCGAGGCCAGAGCGGTGCCAGATAAAAAGCAGCGAGGGCTCGGCGTCTGGCCCCGGCCTGGGTGGGGACAGCGTGAAATCGCTCGAATAGCGGAGGCTGGGCACCCATCCATACAACCACCTCTCGGAACTCGGCCAGTGAGCGGAAGCGAGCTGAAGTCAATCCACGAGGCCGCTGTCTTGGGCCTGACGAAGCTCACATATCGCAGAGCATTGAGTGGGGTCGACAAGCGAGAGAGAAGAAATTGGCGCAGCAAAGGCAACCAAGGAAGGATGCCCATCATTGCCTCACAAATGAAGAAGAGCCAGAGGAGAAGTAATGGACTCGGGACGGATGCATCATGTGGATCTGATAATGGGAAAAGCCACGACATTGAAGAAATCGGAGAGGGGATCCATACAGGCGTCGGCGAAATACCGGACCTCGGTGACTATCCTGTCGATGGCGAAGTGGGGCCTTGGGCGGCCGTCGTCCTCCGCATTTGTTGAAGGATTGTGAGCGGCGACCTTGCCCAACCCTCCAGTTGAGTATGATCGGCCAGATTGACGGTGAGCCGCCGGCTGTGGCAAAGAAAGAAGAAGCGCATGTTTCTTCCCTTTCCCCTTCTTCGTCAGACCATGGCGATCGAAAGGGGAAGAGTTGGATGGATTGGAAATGGGCTTCGAGTTCGAGAGGAAGGACTTGGCGCTAAGCGCGAAGAGAAACAGATGTGTGCAGCGGCATGTCCGCTAGCAAGGCATGAAATAAGGGCGTGGCGAGCAGGTACGCCACGTCCATCAACCGCCACGCGTCGCCCGAGCCTTGACTGTTAGGGCCCATGACGCTCGCCTGCCCTTCGCCTCTGCTCGCAAGCCCAGGTTCAGGCGCCGTGAGCCGAGGGCTCTTGTCGGCGTTCAGGAGCGAGGTCCCAGACTTGCACTGGGTCTCGGCGTGGCTCAAGAGGCCAGGACAGCCCATCTTCATCTCCAAACTCAAGACCCTCGAGAGGCCAAGCCTCATGAGCGACTAAGAGCTTCCTCGAGCCTCGTGTTGGCTCATGAGGAGGTGGAAGATTCAAAGCGGCGGTACCTCGCGAGGTGCCCATAATAAGTCACTGGCGAACAAAGGCGCCCGCAGCGCCCGGCCGCGGCGTCCTCCTTTCCTCTTTGGTGCAAAGGAGCAAGCGCGGAACAAGAGCATCGAGCGAAAGGCATCCGTTTGGTGCAACAAGACCAGACCAGCCCCAGCGGTGGAATGTAGTCATCGTGGAGCCCAAGCGGCGTCATCACCGAGCCTTTGGCGGCGAGGACCAACTTTGGTCGAGGATAAGTGTACCGTTGTTCCCCTTCAAAATAATTGTTGGCGCCCTTCCCGCTCAATATTTGGGAAGAGGCCGGGGCCTTAATCTATATAAGTAGAGCTAGCCACCATAGTAGGGAGACGATCGGATAGAGTGGGAAGCACCAGAAGAGAGAGAGAGACCAGGGCCTCAAGCTAGGCGGCAGGACACCACTTAGCGATTCATCGCTTCCACCAAGACCAGACCCTCACGAGGCTGTTCTTCCTGTATTGTTCCTCATCAGCCCAGAGGCAATCCACCACACCTTTGGGTAGGGTATTACACCCGATGGTGGCCGAACGATATAAATCTGCGTCTCTTGTGCTGTTCTTGTTAGTAGTTTAGGTCCCTGCGATTCGGTGATGCGAGACGGTGGAGGATTGGATCTCCTTCGCACGAGTTGAACCTTAAGAGTGCTGCAAGACGAAATCGACAAAATACATCAGCAAAAGTGCTAGATGTAAAGCGCATCAACCCGCGCCCGGCAACCCGAGATGTTGTAAAATCTTTTTCCTCACGAACTGGCGAAGAAAATGAACTTCACAATCAAAACTGTATTTCTGTCGAAACTGATTGAACTAGTAACGAGCATTGCAATAGATGTTTAGGTGTTCGAGCACTAGTAGCGAGAAGCAGTGATCTAAATCAGCAGGCCTTCGGCGAAACGCACTAGCGAGAGAAAATGCGTCGGTAGCACGGCGAGTGCTAAAGTAACAACTCTGGCTGGGAGGTCGTGCGGCAGACAGGCGATCTGGCGAGCAAGAAGCGAGCAGCACGAGAGCGAAAGCAGGGCAGCGCAAGCAGCGACCGGCAAGAAACGAGCAGCGGTAGCGGCGAAGCGAGCATTGCAACTAGTGCCGTTGTGGAAATCGCCGCCGAGAAGCAACGACATGGGGAGAGGCGTCGTGGATGATGGCGGTGTGGCCGTCGATGGAGCGCCATGTCTCGATATCGAGCACCGGACCCCATGAGATCGAATGAAAGATAAAATGCAGCGGTGAGTGCAGAACCTCCTTGGTGGCGCCGAGTTGGCCTCGGCTTCATCGGAGGTTGGTGAGGTGCTGCGGTTCGGTGGGGCAGGTCAAGGCGGTGTGTGGGGATTGAGGTGGCGCGATGGCAGAGGCGAACATCGAGGCAGCTCCTTGGAGGTGGAGGGCAGGCGGCTGATCCGGCGGAATGACAGATGGACAATGGATCCTCATCCGGTGCGGTGGATGAGGGGCGGCTATTGCGATGGGCGACATAGTCGGGGAAGAGTCTCGGATGGCGGCGGTCGGGGCCAATGGAGGAGCGTGGGGTTTCGCGGGTTTTGGCGGCCTCGGTGTATGCGAAGGGGGCGGGGGGAGGGAGCCAAGCTTAGGGCGCTTGTCCGAAATGTAGGGTAAGTTAGCATACCCCACGGTTTGACACCTGACGTGGAGCTTCATTTCGGTTGAGGGTAGAAGGATTTCCGATGTGCAAACTTGCGGGCGATTTGGATGAGAGAGGGAGTTCTGTGGCGTCAAATTTCGGGATAACAAAGGCATGGCGGAGTTGAAAAGCGGGAGTTTCAAAGCAGGTGAGACAAAAGATACTCGAGCTTGAAAATTTGGGATAACAAGTGCGGATTCCTTGTTCGGCGAACAAACTTAACGTGTAAAAATCATACAAGACACAAGAGAGTCATGTCCCTTTACTATATTGCTATAGATGCCATTGAAAAAACTACAAGAAAAATGTAAAAAAATCGGAGAACAAGATTACCTGCAGTACCAAATCGATTAGCACTTCCCTCAACAACAACAAAAACAAATCAATTCCCACCAAAGAAAGAGTAATGTCCCTTTTATATGATTAGAGATGCCATGATCTCAATTTCAATTTTGAATCCGTTATGTTGAATTGAATATATCATTAGGTGACCTTGCGGTTTATAATTGATGTAGTTGTACATTTTGATCTTCCATCATATATGAACATTTTACTCCACCATGTGAACATATATATTATCGTCTACCATACTACCATGGAACTATATTTCAATTTTCCTTATTTGAATCTGATTGTTGTCAAGTTATACAATAATTTAAATATTATCTTGATAACAAAAGACATGCATATAGTAATCATATTTCACTATGAACTACATGTACCATCGCTCTCAATTCAAATATTTGTATCCATTTTATGTTGAATTCAAATCATAGTACATTATTGGTCTAGGTAGCGAGATGTTGGGATAATCTAAACCCTGTTTTCATACATATAATTTTGGCTGAATTGGGACAAGTTTTGGTATAAGCCTCTTGCAAAACCGAGATTCTCTCAACAAGCCTCGTGGTTCGAGAGGAACGTGTCACCTTGTGTGCTTGATATATAGCGCCCTCCCCGATTTTATTTGAGGCAACATAGAACTATATAGTGCCACTGTTAAATTTTGAATTATTCGGGTTCATTTGGCCTTTTATACATTAATTGAGTTTCTGGACTTTTAATGTGCATAATCTAAATATGAATTGCATGCACACTCAGTGCAAAAGTGGGTTGAAAAATCACATGTGTGTCTTGGTTGAATTTCTAGGTCCCATGGAAGAAATGAGAATGAAATTCAAACATCTGGGCGTCATGACTCTGAGAACATCGAAACTTAGATTTTAAATTCATGTAAATCAAAACTATTTAAATCATGAAACTTGGCATGGTGTCATGTCATGGCACTAACATGTTGTAAAAAATTGGGCGATTTGGGCTCGTGGTTCTAAGAGGAGCGTGCCACCTTTGAGTGTGAAAGCGATATCGCTGCCCCTTGAGTTTCTTAACAAGGCAACATAGAACTACATTAGTGCCATGTTAAATTTTGGAATTATTGGGTTCGTTTGTCGTTTTATACATTAATTGAGTTTACGGTCATTTAATGTGCATAAGTCAAATTTGAACTACAAGCACATGCTCTCGTGCACCAAAGTTGGTTGAAAAATCTTGATCGAGGCTCGATACCAACTTGTCACGCCCAATATCGACCCTATCCAAAAGAACTCGAAGGTCCCACCAGGATAGACCCGCATATTGAAGCGCTTTTAAGGTGGATATCATTACATCAACATTACATAATACATAGGGATACATACAAAGGCACAAATGCCACAGAATACATCAACATCATATACAAGATCAACATCCGACTCGGATGAAACATAAAGAAACTCAAGCGACATCCACCACCACTTTAGCCAGTGCTGACACTGGAACCTATCCCTGATCGAAGAAGAAGAAGAAGAACTCCAATACAAGCAAACATCGCTCTCGCGTCATGATCGCAAACCTATACACTGCACTGGTGGTGTGTAATCACCAAACCACGAGGTCGGCAATCCCATTACCATGGGTATCAAGACTAAAAGCTAAATAGGAAAGGAAAGGGTAAAGTGGTGAGGTTGCGGCAGCGACTAAGCATATGGTGGCTAACATACGGAAATGAGGCGAGAAGAGAAACAAAGGCGATGCGTCAACTAGTAATGATCAAAAGTGATCCTGAACTCCTACTACGTCAAACATAACCGAAACCGTGTTCTCCTCTCGATCAACCCGAAAAGAGACACTCACAGTTACGCTGCAGTTGGTGTATTTTAGAAGAGTTTGCTTCAAGTTTACTACAACGGATATTAACAAATTCCCATGCCACATAGCAGACACGGCTCTCGAAAGTTTATACCTGCGAGGGGTGTCCCAACAGCCCATGATAAGCTCTCGCGATCAAAGGATATTCCTTCTCCCGGGAAGACCGATCGATCTGGAATCCGGCTACAAGACATTCGACAACAATAAAACAAGACCAGCAAAACCGCCGATGTCCGACAAATCCGATAGGAGCTGCATATCTCGTTCTCGAGGCACACGGATGAGACAAACTTCGGTAAGCGAACCCGGAGTTGCCCGAGTGGCCCATGACGTGGTCAGTTTGGACCAACACTTGACGAGCACTTGGCCGAAGATAAGATGACCCTTGACGCGACTCCCAAGGGAAAAAGGGCTAGGTGAGGCAAATGGTAAAACCAATGTTGGGCCTTCTGGAGAGTCTTATTCAAAGATGTCAAGGGGTCCCATAAATCACCCGACAGCGTTAGGGGCCAAAATCCGGGAACATAATACCGATATGTGAAACTAGAAGCGGCAAGAGTGGAACAAAACACAGGAGCATAAGGCGAGCCTTCCACCCTTTACCAAGTATATAGATGCATTAATTAAATAAGAGATATTGTGATATCCCAACAAGTAAACATGTTCCACAAGGAGACAACATCTCCATGTTCAACAAGGAACAAACTTCATCTTCACCTGCAACTAACAACGCTATAAGAGGGGCAAAAGCGGTAACATAGCCAAACAACGGTTTGCATAGGAAGGGTGTCAAAGGTAGAGGCTGACATGGCAATTTGGGATGGCTTGATAAGCAAGTGTGGAAGTAGCAGGCATAGCGATGAAACGAAGCAACTAGCATAGCAATGATAGTAGTGAGATCCAGGGTAGCGGTCATCTTGCACGAAATCCCGCAGGAAGAAGAGCGAGTCCATGAAGAAGATGAGCGGATGAAGCAGACCAGCGTGAGCGAGCGAATCCTCACGATCGCAATGAAACAGAACTAACAAGAAGAACACACAACATAGTAAACACACCACATGAACAAGGCATGATGCACAACAAGCATGATGCATGACAAGCTACATGAAGCTACTCATGGCAAGAGATGATGCAAACAAAGGCAACACATCAAGCAAGTTTAAATGAGGTAGGGAACAACATATAACAATTCGGTAAGTCCTCATATGCAAATTTCGAAATTGGTCCAGATCTGAATAAACCTTATGTTCAAGTTGTTAAACAGCAAGTTAAGATGCATCACGATGATCTACGAAATTCTAGTCAAGTTACATATAAAGTTCATTAGATTGAACTCGGCCTAGAAGATATGAGCAAAACAAGATAAACATGGCATTGATGCAAAATGCATACAAACATCAAGCAAACACCTCAAAACAAGGATGCAACATGATAATATGAAACTACATGCAAAATCAAGCAAGTTTCATATAGAGCACACTCAAAAGCAGAACAGGTTCAACACATACACTCTATACATCATGACAACAATCTGTCGAAAACAACTAGGCATATTGCAAGCATCAAAACAACATGCTACATCATCTCAACATAATAACAAAGGCATGGGCATGATGTACAGGTAAAACATACAAAACATGAACAGGAGCTATCTCCAGAAATCACTAGAACATGCTCAAAATGACATGGCAAGATTGCAAATAATAACGGGTTCACACTTTATGAGAAAATAACATCGAGTTGCAATGTTTAGAGCTATGAAACAACATGTTACAGGAACTTATAATGGCAAACAAAAGGCATGGCAGACAGAATTAAAGACTTGTAAACATAGCAAGTTATAATACAGATTCATACATGGGGAACAACAATAAGTAGGCATGTTGGTGAGCTTGAACCACTCACCAGAGAATACATGGCATGGCAAGGCAACTCACAGTGAAGACATGGCATAGAAGCTATACATGGCAAGAACAACATCATAGCACGGATCAACTACAACAACCTTGGCAAAATTGAATAACATATAAACAACCTGCGGAAACATTTTATAGCAAAGTAGAGCTCGATTGACTCAAGCTATGGCACTCCATAATTGCAAACAAGGGCATGGATGGATAGAGCAAGACATGTAGACAAAACATCCTACTGAAGTATCTCAAAATAAGCATGGATCTCTCGGTAGCATCAAGTTAACATGGCATAAAAATATCAACAAGAAATTTGAAATCAGCAACATCATGAAGTCTAGTTTGCATGCTTGTGCTAGTCACAGAGATCACAAAAATACATAGCATACACCCCTGTAAAGATGGCATGGCATATTACAAAACACATGTGGGACTCAAGTTCATAGGATGCACACATCAATCATGGCAAAAATGACAAAAGCATGTTCGATAAGAATCTGAAACTAACATCATATAGCCTCTTCTAACAGCATTTAGGGCATCAAGATGAGCTCAAATGAAAATGATGCAATGAGATGAAATGATGTACTCATCGAGATGAACAATTTGACATATTACACACGCCTGAGCAACGGACTTACGGATGCGAGGAATGCGATGGCATGAACATGGTATCGTCAAATATTTCAGGACTTAGTGGGAAAGCAGGTCAACTTTGAGTGCACCGCAGGAAAAGCGAGGAAGAAGCCGGGAGGCAGAGATCGCAGGCCGAGGGAGAGGCCGGATCTCATGACCCCTGGCCAGATCTGGCCGGAGGAGGAGCCGAGGCGGCTGGATCCGGGCGTGCTTGCAGCTCCGGCGGGGTAGAGCGGCAGTAGGCGCCGGTGCTCGAACTCCGTGACTTCTCAAGCGGCGAGGAGCTTAATGGCCAGCTTCCCGGCGTGGCCAGAAGCGGAGGAACCAGCGAGCAGGGGAAAGGGGGCAGCGGCGGGGCGGGAGAAAGTCCCGGCGGGAGGCAGCCGGCCGGGGCAGCCAGGCCGCCAGTCAGCGCAGCCAGTGGCGGGCCAGGCGGGTGCTCCCGGGCTGTGGCCAGCTGTGTGAACTGGCAGGCAGATCCGAACCCACGTGAGCAGCCCAGCGGTGGAAGCTGGGGAGGCCACGTGTGGCAGTGGAGGAGAGGCGGCGGTGGCGTGGCGTTCCTGTGGTTGGGGAGGTGGAGCTGGGCGTGTCCGGCATGAGCCCGAACAGCGTCCGTGCAAGAAGAGAAAAGCGCTAGGGTTAGAAGTTAGACCGCGAAAAATGGAAGGGGAGGATGTTTATATAGGTAGAGGGAGCTAGGAGAGTCCAAATGAGGTGTGGTTTTCGACCTGTGATCGTGATCGGCCAAGAGAGCATGGAGGGGAGTTAGGTGGGTTTTGGCCACTTTGGAAGGGTGTTGGGCTGCAACTCAAAGGGCTTCACGGTTACCGGTTAACGTTGGAATCAACGACCTCAAATGTACGAAACTTGCGAGGCGGTCTACGGTGCCATACCAAGGCCGCTTGACAAACCTCGGTCCATTCGAGACCGTTTAACACCCTTACACGAAAAAGAGGTAAAAGGCGTGGGGGACATAGAGTCGGATTAAAAGCGGACAACGAGGAAAATGTTGGATGCATGAGGCGAACCATTATATAATCGATGCACTGATGACATGATATAAAATGCAGATGATGACATGGCAAAGTGCAACACGCAAGCACATGACATGGAAAAGAGCGGCGAATAATGAATGACTGGCGCGCTCGAATCCGAGGCGTTACACACCTCAATTCAAATGGCTGATAAACAAGAAAAGAAATTGAGCGTCACAGACATTGTATGATAGACAGATGTGGTGATTCACATATATGTTGTCTAACCAAGCGAGGACAGCATGACACAATTTCACATATGATGCCTAACTAAGCAGGGATAGCATGACCTGATTTTCAGATATATGATGGATAACTTCGAGGATATAATGGCATAATTCAACATATGATGAGTACCTAAACAGGATGACATGACAAAACTATATGATGTCTTTCTAAAATAGGTTGGGATGAAATAATTCATACGTGTTGTCTAAGTATCTGAGATGGCATGATATAATTGACATAATTGATTCATATACTAAGCAGTGGCACTCGCATGTATGATCTCTAAACTAAGAAGATATAATTCAATATTGTGCATATGATGTCTAAACTAAGCAATGCAAGACACCATATGCATATATGAAATATAAACATTGCAACAGGGCATACACCTCGGGTGGGATATAGGACTGGTCATCGTCTGAATCCTCCTCGAGGAGCTCCACAACAACCATCGAGATATATGCTTCTTGCAGTACCATTGCAATCAACACTCCCCTCCGGGCGAGGCTGGCACCCTCGCGGCGGCCCGAGGCGCGCGCGCCCGGAGGCGACCTGGAGCCAGCCATCCCGAACGAGGCGCGAGAGCGCCTCGTGTCGCCGTCCACGACGGCGAGAAGCCCATGGCAGGCTAGCTATGCCTCGGGAAGGCTCGTGAGGAAGGATCGCGAGCCAGCGAGGGCCTGACAGCGCCTCGGGACGGTTCACCTCCCAGTCGCCCTCACCACAAGGGCTCCACTGCTTGGAGCACTCAGGGCCCGGGGGAGGCGAGGCCGAGAGGCTGGCCCCTCGCCCATCTCAAGTGAGCTCGGCGGGAAGGGCTGCAGGGCAGGATCGAGTACAAAGCGGAAGAATCGGGAGGCTGGAGAAGGAGAAGGCACTCATCGATGGCGAAGTACTTCCTGCGCTTACCGTGGCGACAAGGGTAATCATCGCCCAGGCCTCCCTTCTCTTCCGGAGGGCCTCGAAGTTCCTGTGAGCGACCCAAGATTTGGCGCGAGGTCGACTGCGGTGAAGGAGAGCATCAAGCGACCCGCGTCGAGGCGTCCGCTGGCCTTGGCTTCTTGTCGCCTCACCAAGAGAAGCAGCAGGGGCCTCGGGGCTTCATCCGCGGGCGCTGCTGGTGGCTGCTGCCGCCCTTAGCCCTGTGGCATGAGCCTCGGGAGCTGCCCCTCATGGCGTCGCCCGGCTATCACCCAGCGGGGGTCCCTTGACCTCTGGCGGCTCGTGCCTCCTGCTCCGCCACTCGAGGAGCCGCCTTGGCCATTGGAAGGGCTGTCACCACCTTTGGATGCTCGCGAGGCCACAGAGACCAGCGAGGCGCCTTCATTCATCGAATAGGCATCTGGTTCACGGATCACCCCTATTCAGCGGAGTGCAGCAGGGCCCCTTCGTGCGGATGCCACGGGGTTAGGATCGCCCGATCGGGATCGAGGAGCACTTTCCTTAAGCGCTTGAGCGTCGGGTCTTCTTCTGGAGCCTCATCACGATCACCTGAGCCATGAAGGCCACATCCGATGGGAATGGCGTTGAAGAGGAGCAATGCGGCGCATCAGGGAACTCCTTCACCACCTTAGGCGCCGTCACGACAGCGACCTCGAGAGCAGCAGCAGTGCGGATAAAAAGCGAGCCGAGGGCTCGGCGTCTCAGCTGAGCTGAATTGGGGACAGCGGTGAGGTCGGCTCGAGATAAGCGGGGGCTGGGCACCCCACATCCGATACAACCACCTCTCGCGGAACTCGGCCGTGAGCGGAGGCGGCTGAAGTCAATCCACTGAGGCCGCTGTCTTGAGCCGCAGCTGACAAGCTCACGCATGCGAGCATTGAGTGGGAGTCGACAAAGCGCTTGAGAGAAGAAGTGGCGCAACAAGGCAACCAAGGAAGGATGCCCATCATTGCCTCACAAATGAAAGGCGAACCGAGAGGAGAGTAATGGACTCGGGACCCGGATGCATCATGTGGATCGATAATGGGAAAGCACGACATTGAAGAAATCGGAAGAAGGGAACCAGTCCATACGGCGTCGTGAAATACCGGACCTCGGTGACTATCACAGCCGATGGCGAAGTGGGGCCTTGAGCCGGGCCGTCGTCCTCCGCATTTGTTGAAGGAGGTGGCGGAGCCGACGGCCTTGCCCAAGCCCTCAGTTGAGTATGATCGTGAATTGACGGTGAGAGCCGTGGTGGCGAGCAAGAAAGAAAGCGCATGTTTCTTCCCTTTCCCTTCTTCGTCAGACCATGGCGTCGAAAGGGAAGGGGAGTTGAATTGGATTGGAAATGGGCTTCGAGTTGAGAGAGGAAGGACTTGGCGCACTAAGCGGCGAGAGAACAGATGTGTGCGGCATGTCCGCCTAGCAAGGCATGAAATAAGGGCGTGGCGAGCAGTGCATACGTCAATCAACCGCCAGCGTCGCCGCGAGAGCCCAGAGCTGTTAGGGCCCATGACGCTCCTTGCCCTTCGCCTCTGCTCGGCCAAGTTCGGAGGCGCGCCGTGGGCCAGAGGCTCTTGTCGGCGTTACAGGAGCAGGGGTCCCAGACTTGCACTGCAGTGCAGGCGTGGCTCAAGGAGGCCAGGACAGCCCATCTTCATCTCGCAAACTCAAGACCCTCGCGAGAGCCAAGCCTCATGGGCGGGCGACTAAAGCTTCCTCGAGCGGCCTCGTCGAGGCTGGCTCATGAGAGGTGGAGAGTTCAAGCGGGGTACCTCGCGAGGTGCCCATGGCGTAAGCCATGAGCGAACAAAGCGCCCGGCCGGCGCCCAGCCAGCGCAGCGTCCTCCTTTCCTCTTTGGTGCAAAGGAGCAAGCGCGAACAAGAGCATCGAGCAAAGGCATCCGTTTGATTGCAACAAGACCAAGACCAGCTAGCGGCTGGAATGTAGTCATCGTGGAGCCCAAGCGGGCGTCATCACGAGCCTTTGGCGGCGAGGACCAACTTTAGTCGAGGATAAGTGTACCGTTGTTCCCCTTCAAAATGGCCAATTGTTGGCGCCCTTCCGCTCAATATTTGGGAAGAGGCCGGGGCCTTCGTCTATATAAGTAGAGCTAGCCACCATAGTAGGGGGCGATGGGATAGAGTGGGAAGCACCGAAGAGAGAGAGAGACCCGAGCCTCAAGCTAGGCGGCAGGACACCATAGCAGTTCATCGCTTCCACCAAGACCCGGACCCTCACGAGGCTGTTCTTCCTGTATTGTTCCTCATCAGCCCAAGAGGCAATCCACACACCACACACTGGGTAAGGTATTACACCACGATGGTGGCCCGAACGATATAAATCTTCGTCTCTTGTGCTGTTCTTGTTAGTAGTTTAGGTCCCTGCGATTCGGTGAGTGCGAGGCGGTGGAGGTTGGATCTCCTTCGCTTTGAGTTGAACCTTAAGGAGTGCGGAACCGAAATCCGACAAAATACATCAGCAAAAAGTGCTAGATGTAAAAGCGCATCAGCAGCGCCACGGCAACCCGACAGATGTTGTAAATCTGTTCACTCTGAACTTAAGCGAAGAAAATGAACTTCACAATCAAAACTGTATTTCTTGTAAAAACTGATTGAACTAGTAACGAGCATTGCAATAGATGTTTAGGGTGTTCGAGCACTAGTAGCGAGAAGCGATGATCTAAATCAGCGAGGCAGCTCGGCGAGGAGCACTAGCGAGAGAGAAAGTCGTGCGGTAGCACGCATGACGAGTGCTAAAGTAACAACTCTGTAGCTGCGGAGGTCGTGCAGCAACAGCGGTCTGGCGAGCAAGCAAGCGAAACAGCGGCGCGAGCGAAAGCAGGAAGCGGTGCGGCAAGCGCGACCGGCGGCAAAACGAGCCGCGGCTTGGCGAAGCGGAGCAGCTGCAACTAGTGCCGTTAATGGAAGTCGCGCCGAGGAAGCAACGACATGGGGAGAGGCGTCGTGGATGATGTGGCGGTGTGGCGCCGTCGATGGAGCGCCATGTCGCGCTCGATGTCGAGCACCGGCAGCCCATGAGATCGAATGAAACATAAAATGCAGCGGTGAGTGCAGAACCTCCTTGGTGGCGCCGAGTTGGCCTCGGCTTCATCGGAGGAATTGGTGAGGCTGCTGCGGTTCGGTGGGGCAGTCAAGGCGGTGCTGTGGGGATTGAGGTGGCGCGATAGGCGAGGCGAACATCGGGGCAGCTCCTTGGAGGTGGAGGGCAGGCGGCTGATCCGGCGGAGACGGCGAGATGGACAATGGATCCTCATCCGGTGCGGTGGATGAGGGCGGCGACTATTGCGATGGGCGACATAGTCGGGGAAGAGTCTCCGGATAGCGGCGGTTGGGAGGCCAATGGAGGCGTGGGGTTTCGCGGGTTTGGCGGCCTCGGTTATGCGAATGAGGGGGCGAAGGGGAGGGAGCCAAGCAGGGGGGCGCTTGTCCGAAATGTAGGGTAAGTTACAGCATACCCCACGGTTTTGACACATGACGTGGAGCTTCATTTCGGTGAGGGTAGAAGGGGATTTAGCGTGTCATGCAGGCTGGGGGCGATTTTGGATGAGGAGGGAGTTCTGTGGCGTCCAAATTTCGGGATAACAAAGCGCGTAGCTTGAGTTGTTGAAGCGGGAGTTTCAAAGCGGTGAGACAAAAGATACTCGAGCTTGAAAATTTCGGGATAACAAGGTGCGGATTCCTTGTTCGGCGAGGACAAACTTAACGTGTAAAAAAATCATACAAGACACAAGAAGTCATGTCCCCTTTTACTATATTGCTATAGATGCCATTGAAAAACTACAAGAAAAATGTAAAAAAATCGGAGAACAAGATTACCTGCCCGATTACCAAATCGATTCGCACTTCCCTCAACAACAACAAAAAACAAATCAATTCCCACCAAAGAAGAGTAATGTCCCTTTTATATGATTAGAGATGCCATGATCTCGAATTTCAATTTTTGAATCCACGTTATGTTGAATTCGAATATATTATTAGGTGACCTTGCGGTTTATAATTGATGTAGTTGTACATTTTGATCTTCCATCATATATGAACATTTTACTCCACTATGTGAACATATATATTGTCGTCTACCACATTTTACTCCACCATGTGAACATATATATTGTAGTCTACCATATATTTGTCCTTATTTGAATCGAATGTTGTCAAGTTATACAATAATTTAAATATTATCTTGATAACAAAAATACATGCATATAGCAGTAATCATATTTCACTATGAACTACATGTACCATCGCTCTCAATTCAAATATTTGTATCCATTTTATGTTGAATTCAAATCATAGTACATTATTGGTCTAGGTAGCGAGATGTTAGGGATAATCTAAACCCTGTTTTCATCGTATAATTTTGGCTGAATTGGGACAAGTTTTGGTATAAGCCTCTTGCAAAACCGGGATTCTCTCAACAAGCCTCGTGGTTTCGAGAGGAGCGTGTCACCTTTGTGCTTGTGGCGATATAGCTGCCTCCCCTGATTTTATTCTGAGGCAACATAGAACTATATGAGTGCCTGTTAAATTTTGGAATTATTTGGGTTCATTTGGCCTTTTATACATTAATTGAGTTTCGGACTTTTAATGTGCATAATCTAAATATGAATTGCATGCACATGCTCGGTGCACCAAAGTGGGTTAAAAATCACATGTGTGTCCTTGGTTGAATTTCTAGGTCCCATGGAAGAAATGAGAATGAAATTTAAACATCTGGGCGTCATAACTCTGCGAGAACATTGAGAAACTTATATTTTAAATTCATGTAAATCAAAACTCATTTGAAATCATGAAACTTGGCATGGTGTCATGTCATGGCACTAACATGTTGTGGTAAAAAATTGGGCGATTTGGAAGCTCGTGGTTCTAAGAGGCGTGCCACCTTTGAGTGTGAAGCGATATCGCTGCCCCCTTGAGTTTCTTAACAAAGGCAACATAGAACTACATTAGTGCCATGTTAAATTTTGGAATTATTCGGGTTCGTTTGTCGTTTTTATACATTAATTGAGTTTACGGTCATTTAATGTGCATAAGTCAAATTTGAACTACAAGCACATGCTCTCGTGCACCAAAGTTGGTTGAAAAATCATATTTGTGTCCTCGGGTGAATTTCTAGGTCCCATGCAAGAAATGAGAATAAAATTAAAACATCTGGGCATCGTGGCTCGGCCGAGAACATTGAGAAACTTGGTTTTAAAATTCTTGTAAATCAAAACACGTCTGAAAATCATGAAACTTGGCATGGATGTCATGTCATGGTACTACCATGTTGTGGTAAAAAATGGCGAATAGGAACAAATTTTGGTATAAGCTTCTTGCAAAGCGAAGCTTCTCTCAAGAAGGCTCGTGGTTACGAGAGGAGCGTGTCACGTTTGAGTCTTGAAATGATATCGTTGTCCCCTTGAGTTTATTTACAAAGGCAACATAGAACTACATAGGTGCCTGTTAAATTTTGGAATTATTCCGACCGTTTGGCCTTATTTACACATTAATTGAGTTTTGGTCATTTAATGTGCATAATTCAAATTTGAACTACAAGCACGTGCTCCGTGCACCAAAGTTGGTTGAAAAATCACATTTGTGTCCTCGGGTGAATTTCTACTCCCATGCAAAAATGAGAATAAGATTCAAACATCTGGGCATATTGGCTCTGTCGAGAACATTGAAACTTGGTTTTAAAATCATGAAACTTGGCATGGTGTCATGTCATGGTAGTACCATGCCGTGGTAAAAAATTGGCGAATAGGAACAAATTTTGGTATAAGCTTCTTACAAATCGGAGACTTCTCTCGAGAAGGTTCATGGTTCTCGGAGGAGCGTGTCACCTTTGTGTGCATAATTCAAATTTGAAATACAAGCACATGTTCGATTGCACCAAAGTTGGTTGAAAAATCACATGTGTGTCCTCGGGTAAATTTCTAGGTTCCATGCAAGAAATGGGAATGAAATTCAAAATTCTGGGCGTCGTGGCTGGGTTGGAAACATTGAGAAACTTAGTTTTTTAATTCCTGTAAATCCAAAACACGCATGAAAATAATGAAACTTGGCTTGGTGCCATGACATGGCACCAACATCTAATAATAAATTTGCAGATCCGATTTGCGAAGGCACACATTAACAATCAACAAAGTCATTTTGGAACAAGTCTGTCACGTTACAATCGGAAACACAAGTATTATTGAAACCGTAGGCGTTCTACTTACTAGTACCATTTACGTGCATACGCGTCCCATTTTATTAGCTAGGAGGCGCCGTGCAGGGTAGCTATTTGAGTCTGAGGCGTGCGATCAGACCCTAGCATGCTTATCGGGAGGAGAGCCCTTTGACCTCCATCTGCCGTCCACCTCTCTCCCAAGGTCTCCATTAATGGCGCCCGAGCCTCTGTTTAATGGTGGCTATGTCTCCTTTCGACTGAGATTTAAGAGAAAAAGAAAATCTGAAAGCACGGATCTTGATGTAAGATCCGGCGGACCTATATAGCATCTCTG
This sequence comes from Aegilops longissima, assembly GCA_021605205.1. NCBI lineage: Eukaryota > Viridiplantae > Streptophyta > Magnoliopsida > Poales > Poaceae > Aegilops > Aegilops longissima. The sequence continues at coordinate 29,452 of JAHIAM010003870.1, forward strand.
CGACTTATAGCAAGGCTGATCAATATAGAAGGACTATTTATATTTTTTGATCAAGAAGGGCTTGCCTCTTCCGATTTTCATTCTTGAAAGCCACCACAATTCACAAGAAGTTCAGCACAACTCAGCCTAACGAAGGACTAAAGCTAAGTACAGTTGAAATCGCAACATCCCAAGAGGCCAACAAAGGCCAAACATCCGCGCTAGAACAACATTTCACAACCGGCGACACAATCCACATCCTAAAGCGATTATTACATCAAAAGAAACCAGGAAGCTGAAGGAAGCCCAGCAGCAACTAGAAGAACAACAGCGCCGAGTGCATACAGACAAGAGTTTTCTTCATTCCAGCCTCTTCCACGAGAAAGATAAGGATGGTTAATTGTCTTACATAATTGGAAAGATAATTAAAAAAGCCACATGCATTTCGCCCGAGATACACAAGGGCAAAGAAGAAGGAAGACAAGGATCGGCTCGCTGATCTCTACTTTCTTGATCGTTCTTTGCAGGCCGCGGGAACTAGTCTCCATGGCGGCGGCGATGAGCTCTTCGTGTCCTTAAGGCGCTGCTTGAGAACATCCACGGATTCCTCCACCAACCTTTGGCGCTCGTTGCGGAGCATGTCATTCTCGTCCATAAGTTTCTTGCGATGGCGCGGTCCTCTTCAACAAGGCCTGGTCTCCTCCTGCTGATACGCGCCGGACGATCTTCTCCCTCGGCGAGGTTGTGCTCGGCGGAGCCTCTCATTTCCCTCCCTTAGTTGCGGATGGCGCGGTAGCCTGTTCAAGCGAGGCTTTCCGTCGTCTGCAACCTCGCCAAACGGAGATCTTATCCATCGGCTATGGACGATCGCATGCATGCGCTTTGTGATCATCGCTGCCTTACGAGAAATTTTCGCGAGCCGCCCTGGCCTGCAATGGACATCTGCTGCATTCATGGCGGCGGGACATCTCTGCTGCTTCAGCGGCGGCCGGACCGATCTGCTGCATCGGCGGTGCGGTGGGACCTCCGTGCTGCTTCAGCGGGCGGCGGGACCTCTGTCTGCTGCTACTTCCATGCGGCCGGGACATGTCGGCTGCTCTCGCGGTGGCGGGACATCTCTCGTTCTTCGCTTCCATGCTCGCCTCTCCTGGTGGCAATCTCTCGACCAGAACTCACGCTGGCCATGGCGAGCGCAAGGGAAGGATCTGAATGACTTGTTTCTTTTGTGGATGAGGAGTTGAGGAGAATGTGCAGTCATCTTGGCATACTAGTATTTATAATCAGTACTAATACGCTCTGAGTGGGAAACCATTTAGGTTGTGATCGGTGTGAACAGGTTTGGAATTCAATATAGCGTGGTACTAATCGCTCCTAAGTGGGAAACCGTTTAGGTTGTGATCGGCGTGAACAGGTTTGCAATTCAATATAGCATGGAGTAATTTGGAATGTGTGGCGCATAAGCTCAAAATTTATTAGCGGTTCTAGTTTCAAAGTGCGGCACTATTCCCGGATGGAGTACTTTTTCTCTCCTCCTTTCGGTTTTATAGGGCTTATCTCAAAATTTTAGTTTTCCATTTTATAAGGCTCAATTTGGTTGTTCCCCAACACATGTTCAGATTCAAGGTGCATTAAATCATTGCATGCAAGTATTAAGAAAATTGACCAATGCATGTACTTTATGCATGCATGCATTACAATTAATGCATTGATAAACATAATTTTTGAGAAAAACAAGAGCATTAATTAGGTGCTTTTGCAAACCACAAAAATATTCCACCACTCACCATAAACGGAAAGGAGGAGTACTACGTATGCGTGCAATAAGCGGCACCGTCATCGGATTTACGATTAAGCGAGACCCTCTAGAGTTTGAACTTTGAGGTGCGCCACGGAGATCTCGTGTCACAGCCCAGATCAACCCTAGAGCTTGTTTGTAGCTAGTAGCATTGCATCCATGCATCATGTTTAATTTCCATGAAATTTGAAATGGGGATGATCAAGCCCTAGCACTAAAGCAATTCAAATAGGTTCAAATTCAAAATATTTTCAAAAACCCAAATTGGTTTGCAAAATATTCAGGATTAATGGAAAAAGGTGAAAACCATATCCAGAGGTGATGGATATTTTTCCAAGGCATTTTTGGATTTTTGAATAAACCATATTGTATTTGAATTGGGGAATTGGAGAGCCCCAGGAATCATTTAAAATAAATGATCAACATTTAAAAATTGCTTCAAATGTTCCAAGAAATGTTCCTTTTCAGCTTTAAAAAATATTGGCAAGAATAAAATTCAAACCAATATTTTTGGAGTATTGAAACATTTTATTTTGGGCCTTTGAATTAATTCAATAACTACTTGCATTGGATATATATTTGATATATAAATAATATATGTCCAATAATTACAGAACATTTTATGTGATGCAGTATATTTTAGTTCTAGCCACATAACTATTTTCAGGATTTTATAAAATGGTTTAGTATTTTACTAAACTAAAACAAAAGCAGAACAAAATAGAAAACAGGATAATAAAGAGAGAGAGAAGGACTACTGGCTTACGCAGCCCACCTAGTGCCCTTACGGCTGACCTTTGTGGTGAGGCCCATTAACTTCCCCCGTCTTCAACCTCTGCCCGTGGCGGAGGCGTGTCACCGCCATGTGTGAGCCACCTCCACCCTGCCTGCCTCACTCCCAGCCTTGTTGGGCAGAGTCCCCGAGCGCAGCAGCGCCCGTGTCTCCTCGCTCCTCCCCTCACTGCTGCACCCTCTCCCCCTTCCTGGCTCTCTCCCGAACACACCGGCGCCACCGTCGCCCCTGCTCGCCGTAGCCACGCCACAGGCCTCCCTCGCCTCGCTTGACGTGTCCATGGCCTCCGCCGTGGCGCCCCGTCCTCTCCGCCGAGCCACATGGCGCGGGCATGCAGAGCACCATCATCAGCGCCATCTTCGTCCCTTTGCTCGGCGGCCGCCGTCGACCGGTCGTCATCACCGAGGCCGTCCCGAGGCCTCACGAGATCACCTCGACCTCGCTGTGAGCACTGCATCTAATCCCCTAACCCGCTGCCTCTTGTTCGCCGTAGCCGTCGCCCCTGCTGCCGCAGCACGCGCCCGGCGAGCTTCGCCGTCAACGCAGCTCGGTGACCATTGGTCACCGGCGACTCAACACGCTCGTAGCACCCGTAGAAACAGCCCGGTTCATCGGTTGGCTCGCTTGCTACTGCAACACCGATCCGCGACCACCGAACTCCGGCCGCCGCCTTGGAGCTCGCCGCCGTCGATCCAGCCACCCGACCAGCTAACCCACCAAACTTGGCTCCTCCCCATTCTCCTAGGTGCCCTCGCGACCCATTTGGTGGCGAATGGCAAAATTCACTTAACGCCGCCAGCGTCATTTCGCCGTGACTAAGCGCCAGCGCCGTTGACCCGGTGACGGCGTGGGTTGACCTTGCCGGTTTGACCTCCCCTCTCCCTCAACGACTGCGGGCCCCGCCCGTCTAATTAAGTTAGATTAGTATTAACTAAGTTAGGTTAGTTAGTTAGACAACGACGAGTGGGTCCCAGCGTCGAGTTGACTGGACAGCGACCAGTTGACTCGCTGACGTCACATCGGCGTCGGTGGCATAATAACTAGTTTCTGGAATTATTTTAATTCAGGAAATTCGAGAAAATGCTCTAAACTTCAATAAATCATAGAAATTCAACAGTAACTTTCGGATGGAAATAATTTATATATGAAAATGATCAGAAAAATATGAAGAATCTGTTTATGCCATGATCATGCATGTTTGAACAAGCTAACCTCACTGAATAGGATGAATCATGATTAGGGTAATTTATGAAATAGCATTTGGAGTTGGAGTTCAACCTTGTTTGAATTCCACTTCAACTAACAGATTATTATTGCACTAGGTAAATTCAGTTCCTTAACATGATCATGCATCATATATGTGCATTGCATTGATTGCGTTCTTTCTCGATTTGCGGTGTTTGTCCCCTCGGTGAGCGATGTACAAGCGATGATTATTCGATGACACCGATGAAGAACTATTATCTTGAAGTGCCGGGCAAGCAAAACCCCTTGTTCATTCGATATAATCCCACTCTCTCGCTCCTGCTCTATTTTCTGCATTAGGACAACAACGACTCATGTGTTACTTGCTGCGGTAGCTGAACCCCTTGATCCTTTGCATGACTGTCATTCCACGATAATTAGATGAAACCCACTAGCATGGTAGGAATTGTTTGAGCCATGTTGTGCCTACTCATTTATGCTTGTTTGTCATGCTGCTCTTGCTTAGAGTTGAGTCGGGTCTGATTCATCGGGAATGAATTGGAATTATTATGAACATGTCCTATTGTGTGTGAGCTAAGTGTGTGAACACGATTTGGTAAAGGTAGTGGTGAGAGGCCATGTAGGAGTACATGGTGGGTTGTCTCATTGCAGCCGTCCTAGGAACTGAGTTATGTGTTTGTGATCCATGAAACAGTTACTACCACGCATTGGGCCCGAAACCAATGGACCCTCTAAACTTCTTAACCATCCTTGTCCTCGGTCAGGAGTTGCAAGTAGTTTACGGTGTTTGTAGCATCTTTGGGGGCATGCATAGCATGACCTTAGGGGTGGGTTGTGTTGCGGTAGGCACCGTGTTGATGTACGAGTGCCCGTTTGGTATCTCGGGAACCCTGCACATCGTTCGGGGCTGTATGGAAACCTCGGCGGACTCCTGCGGATGGAACCGAATAGGCGATAAACTGGACTAGGGACTTGAGTGTTTAGGTAGGCCGTGGCCGACACCCACGTTGGGCTTTCGCTTGAAGGTTGCGAGTACATGTCGTATATGCAGCGATAAGTGGTGAGCGTGTGTGAAGAAGTACACCCTGCGGGGTTTAATATGATCTATTGAATAGCCGTGTCCACGGAAAAGGACTTCTGGGTTGCCTATATCAGTTCATAGACAAGTGAAAGTGGATACTCTAAAATCGCAAGATAAGCGTGAGTGCTATGGATGGCGTTCTCGTGAGGGAGGCAGGGCGGGTCCATAGTGGTGTATTGCCATGGTGAATATGTGGACTCGTGTGCGCCACCTCAAAGAGTTACTTGCGTTCGTAGTTCGGGATAGCCACCGAGTCAAAGCTGGCTTGCTGCGATCAAACTCCACCCCTTTTGATAATGATGCATATGTAGTTAGTTCGATGTAAGTCTTGCTGAGTACAATTGTACTCACGTTTGCTTATTTTATGTTTTGCGAGAGGCGTCGGTCTACGCTAGTAGTTCGCTTGGACTTGACGTTTAGCTTGTTACCTCAGCTACGATCTTGTGCCTCGGCGGGATCTGGTAGATAGTCGGGCTTCTCAGCCTTTTCCATTTATAGTTATGCGTACCCGGACATGTTTAGCTTCGCTTGTGCTTTGGCTTGTATGCTCGAGTGTTGGGTCATGAGACCCATGTTTTTAATATCTCGCTCTTGAGCCTAATGAATAATATCTGAGTCGTAGAGTTATGTTGTGATGCCACGTCGTATTTACACATATTGAGCATATTGTGTGTATGTTTGAAATGCTTGGTATGTGTGGGATCCGACAAACTAGTTGTTTATCCTTGGCAGCCTCTCATATGGGAAATGTAGTCTCGTGCCTCCGGCGATAGTAGTCCGCTTCTGCCGGTTCACGAGTCCTGCCTTGACACTCTGCTTGGACACTTGGTTGGCGGCATGTGTTTCGCCGTTCCTATATACATCGCCTTGAAATGTCGCGGTATCATTGAGTCTGTCTAGCCTGCTACAGCCGGGATACGAGTCTGTTAGCCAGTGCTACAGCCGAATATATCGTTGATGACCGACATGCTCGATGTGATTCATGTATACTGTCCCCATAGGTTAAGCGCCGCTTTGGGTTCACGACTAGCCATGTCGGCCGGGTTCTCTGTCATATGGATGCTAGCGACACTATCATATCGTGAGCCAAAAAGCCAAGCGGTCCGGCCATGGTAAGCGACACCCGTGGGAATACCGTGCGTGAGGCCGCAAAGTGATATGATGTGTTACATGCTAGATCGGTGTGACTTAGGATCGGGGTCTGACAGCGTTGGTATCGAGCTTTGACTGCTGTAGGATTACCAAGCCAAACTGGTGAAGTTGAGTCTAGAAATGCTTTAGTTATGTAAGGAATTGATTGTGGAAGGAGCGTAAGGCTCTTTTTACTCCTTATACCTCATGGCCTTCGATCTGAGTCATCTTCTTCTCTTCTCGGGGTTTAAGAACTAGGCTTCTCATCTATCTATTAGGATGACGTGTTACTAATCCATAGACCTTTAAGATTGTTGGTTTAATCCCGATTCAGTTCCTACTATTTACGTATGATAGCTGTTGATCTTAGAATCTTGTTATGATGTTGTTGAGTGGTTATGCCACCATTTCTGCGAGATGTCTCAAATCATTTTGAGCATTTACAGCCGTTATCTTGTCCGAGTCATCAGGTCTCTAAATAGTCGATGCATTTGCAAATCCTTTCTTCTGCTCGATGTCTTCTTGGGCGAGATTAAGCACACTAACCGGTCGATCGAGGTACTCCATTGCCTCGACATATATGTTGGAACTATTATTATGACCCTAGATGTTTAGGAAGTCACCTAGCAATTTAGCAATGCTTTTGTATCCCAGTGTGATGATTAAGCCATCATTTTGGAAGCATCCGTGATGCCATTTAGTAGTAGGCATTCTACTCTGGGTTCTGAACCGAGATTCATCCTACTTCATGTTGTTAGTGTTTGCTAGTGCCTTTGGGATATTAGTAACCTTGGCGATAGTCCTCGAAGTCCGTGGTATTCTCCTTCTTCCAAATACCATGAACTAATTATGGCGAAGTTCTTTTGAACCAAACATCACAATAAGAGTACTCTTGAGGATTTCTCCATTCATAATTGTGAATCTGCCAATTCTACCTTCTGCATGGGTTATCCGGAAGAAATGTTGAGCTTGCTCGACATACTAATCCATGCATCCACAACTCGAGAAGTCATATGTTCCTCTGAGTTGCCCTCTTGATTGCATTCGACCTTCATCTATCAATTGATAGCCAAGGGTATGTGTGCATTTGTGTTCATCGATGCATTTTATCCTTGTGGTCCGTCAAGCCATTCTATTCGGAATGACTAGGAGAAACAAACTCGATACCTCATCCATTTCTAGGATTGGGTCAAAGTAGTTGTATCCATGAGATCAAAATGCCAATTCAGCTTTTGATTACTGTTCTACCTGAAGTATTGCCATCTTTATGTCAAGAATGTCATGGGGTTGCACAACCTCCTAGGAATCCTTGGCGTAGTGATACTTCTCGCCATCATTATTCATTCCTCGGTTCGTGTTGATGCAACGGAATGCCGACAAGTGAATTTTGATGTGTGAAATCAACACTCCTAGCAACCTCGTTGTTGGTAGTGAATGGACAATACTCTCATTCTTGGCGTGTTGGTTATTAAACCATCATCCTAAGGTTGATCGTGCTACCTAGTCCTTATACGGTGCACACCTCGATTGATGAGTTAGGATTGTGTCAAGTCCTCACTCATTTAATCATTCGTCTTGCCCTGAAAAGCAAGATTGCTCTCGAGCTTAGTAACATACGGTGGGTCTGACTTTCCAAATATCTTCTTGGTAGTGTTGCGGGTTGTTCACACTGTTATGTTGGGCTCGTGATCAAGTTGGTTTCTGTGAACCACCCTTCTCCAAGAATCTGTGTTGGATACCCCTGAGCTAGTCGGTTAAGCTAGACAACAACTTGGAGAGTTGGAAGATAAAAGCTTGTCCAACAGAGTTCGTTCAAAGGGATATTCATGTGTAGTGTGTGTCGAAGAAGGATGATATCTTCATCGATTGATCCCTGTGATCAGTTGTTGGACCTATTGTCCTACCAATTCTTTGATTTGAGTATGGGCCATTGTCAAGTCAAATCAGAACCAACGATATTCGTAATGTTGTCTTACTCGTGGTTGATCCCTCGAGCATACACCTTTATATCTTTTGGTCTGACCAATGCTATCACCGTGTTCACATGATGGTGGAAGTCGGTGATATGGAAATTCCGATGAGTTCTTTGTTGAGCCGTCGGTAGCATTTTGTCTCCCCCATGAGTCATGTTGAGCATCAACCTAGTATTGGAAACTTGTGTAAGCAATGCCTTCGTGATCCGTTCATGAAGCCTATGCTTGGATGGAAGGAGTGACTTCCTCAATTCATGTGCTTTAGGTGTAAGTTGCCGCCATGAAAATGAGAAAGGTTTGTTTTGTTTCTCTGGAATCATCCCAAGTCAGTCATGCGTGCGAAGTATTCTATGGCATGATAGTGATCATCTTCATTTCATATAAATTCCATAGCACACCAAGCCAGCGATTGATTTGTTCAAGGAAAAGGAATTGTTGTGTAAATCCTAGGTCATGCACAAGACTTCGTTATCCTCGATGATGGTTCCCAACTTTGAACTTCGGTAGTGTTTTATCGTAGGACTACTATGTGGTCATGCTTGTCTTGGACAGCGTGCTCACGGGTTTTTAGCGATACCAGCTCATGTTTTGGAGCTTACTACCATAGTTCATCTCCGAGAATCTCATAGCGTCATCTCGTTGGTTTTTGTGGCATTCTTTCCTCTTGGACATCTTTGAGTCAAGTATCCCATCTGTCGGATCTGAATCTCGGCAGATATGATGGTTGGAACATTCGAACAGTCGCATTTCGTTCCCAACTTGCACCGTCCTTATGCCATTTCACTATGGGCTGCCTTCTTAGTAATTCTTGTCTAGGATCATCCTCAAAAGTGGACCTACCCTGGGTCCCCTCCCCTTCGATGATAAGCAAAATCATCCATTGCGTTGTCTTCAACAAGGTAGTCCACATCATTCATTCTAGTCGGGTGTACCATTACTTTGCACTCCACCAAATGATGGCTTGTGATTGCCTTTGGCTGGTATAAAGAGTTCAATGATCTATGGATCAAAAGTAATTCTTTTGCCACTTAAGGGAATAGTTCTTGCGTCACCTTTCTCGAGGTGTCTGTTACGGGATCATGATAAATATTCCTCGCCACCTTGACACCATCCACCATCTCCCTAAGCGTGGAATTGTTGCCACCAATCAAACCCGTTGTTGTTCTTCCATCCCCTCGATGTATTTTGTGTCTCAACTCGAGATATGTCACCATCTCGAGTCCGTGAGTTGATCATGTTTACTTGATCTTCGTGAAGATCGAATCATTTAGGGTTTCTCCTTCTTTTGTTGCCGTGTCGGGTGAAGATCTCGAAGACGTCAAGACCAAGATGATGGAATGAATCAACATTTTCGAGGAGGGCAAATGGATCATGAAGATTGTGCTAGTCTGTGACTTCCCTTTTTCCTCTTGCCTCACGTCTTGAATCTCGGGGCGAGATTCTTGTTTAGTGGGGGTGAGTATCTGACCCAGATCAACCCTAGAGCTTGTTTGTAGCTAGTAGCATTGCATCCATGCATCATGTTTAATTTCCATGAAATTTGAAATGGGGATGATCAAGCCCTAGCACTAAAGGAATTCAAATAGGTTCAAATTCAAAATATTTTCAAAACCCAAATTGGTTTGCAAAATATTCAGGATTAATGGAAAAAGGTGAAAACCATATCCGAGGTGATGGATATTTTCCAAGGAATTTTGGATTTTTGAATAAACCATATTGTATTTGAATTGGGGAATTGGAGAGCCCAGGAATCATTTAAAATAAATGATCAACATTTAAAATTGCTTCAAATGTTCAAGAAATGTTCCTTTTCAGCTTTAAAAAATATTGGCAGAATAAAATTCAAACCAATATTTTTGGAGTATTGAAACATTTTATTTTGGGCCTTTGAATTAATTCAATAACTACTTGCATTGGATATATATTTGATATATAAATAATATATGTCCAATAATTCTGGAACATTTATGTGATGCAGTATATTTTAGTTCTAGCCACATAACTATTTTCAGGATTTTATAAAATGGTTTAGTATTTTACTAAACTAAAACAAAGCAGAACAAAAAGAAAGCAGGATAATAAAAGAGAGAAGGACTACTGGCGCTTACGCAGCCCACCTAGTGCCCTTACGGCCCGGACCTTGTGGTGAGGCCCAGCCCTTCCCCCGTCTTCAACCTCGCGGTGGCGGGCGTGTCATCTCGCCCATGTGAGCCACCTCCAGCCTGCCTGCCTCCTCCACCAGCCTTGGGCAGGTCCCCGAGCATGCACGGCGGCGCCCGTGTCTCTCGCTCCTCCCCTCCTCGCTGCACCCTCTCCCCTTCACAGCTCTCTCCCGAACACACCCGGCGCCACCGTCGCCCTTTGCTCGCCGTAGCCACGGCCACAGGCCTCCTCGCCTGCGCCCGGCGTGTCCATGGCCTCCGCCGTGGCCCCCGTCCTCTCCTTGAGCCACATGGCCGCGGGCATACAGAGCACCATCGCCAGCGCCATCTTCGTCCTCTGCTCCGTGCGGCCGCCGTCGGCCGGTCGTCATCACCGGCCGTCCCGAGCCCTCACGAGATCACCTCGACCTCGCTGTGAGCACCATCTAATCCCCTAACCCGCTGCCTCTTGTTCGCCCGTGGCCGTCGCCCCTTGCTGCCCGCACGCCGCCCGGCCGAGCTTCGCCGTCAGCGCAGCTCCGGTGACCATTGGTCACCCGGCGACTCAACACGCTCGTAGCACCCGTGAAACAGCCCGGTGCATCGGTTGGCTCGCTTGCGGCTTCAACACCGATCGCGACCACCGAACTCCGGCCGCGCCTTGGAGCTCGCCGCCGTCGATCCGGCCACCCGACCCGGCTAACCCACCAAAACTTGGCTCCTCCCGGCTACTCTAGGTGCCCTCGCGACCCATTTGGTGGCGGAATAGCAAAATTCACTGCGCCGCCCGCGTCGCTTCGCCCGTGACTAAGCGCCGGCGCCCGCTGACCCGCTGACCGGCGTGGGTTGACCCACTGCCCGGTTTGACCTCCCCCTCTCCCTCACTGACCTGCGGGCCCCGCCCGGCTAATTAAGTTAGATTAGTATTAACTAAGTTAGGTTAGTTAGTTAGACAACTGACGATGGGTCCCAGCGTCGAGTTGACCTGGACAGCGACCCAGTTGACTCGCTGACGTCACATCGACGTCAGGCTGACGCAATAACTAGTTTCTGGAATTATTTTAATTCAGGAAATTCCAGAAAATGCTCTAAACTTCAATAAATCATAGAAATTCAACCGTAACTCGGATTGAAATAATTTATATATGAAAATGATCAGAAAAATATGAAGAATCTGTTTATGCCATGATCATGCATGTTTGAACAAGCTAACCTCACTGAATAGGATGAATCATGATTAGGGTAATTTATGAAATAACATTTGGAGTTGGAGTTCAACCTTGTTTGAATTCCACTTCAACTAACAGATTATTATTGCACTAGGTAAATTCAGTTCCTTAACATGATCATGCATCATATATGTGCATTGCATTGATTGCGTTCTTTCTCGATTGCGGTGTTTGTCCCCTCGGTGAGCGATGTCAAGCGATGATTATTCGATGACACCGATGAAGAACTATTATCTTGAAGTGCCGAGCAAGCAAAACCCCTTGTTCATTCGATATAATCCCACTCTCTCGCTCCTGCTCTATTTTACTGCATTAGGACAACAACGACTCATGTGTTACTTGCTGCGGTAGCTGAACCCCTTGATCCTTTGCATGACTGTCATTCCACGATAATTAGATGAAACCCACTAGCATGGTAGGAATTGTTTGAGCCATGTTGTGCCTACTCATTTATGCTTGTTTGTCATGCACTGCTCTGCTTAGAGTTGAGTGGGTTGATTCATCGGGAATGAATTGGAATTATTATGAACATGTCCTATTGTGTGTGAGCTAAGTGTGTGAACACGATTTGGTAAAAGGTAGCGGTGAGAGGCCATGTAGGAGTACATGGTGGGTTGTCTCATTGCAGCCGTCCTTAGGAAGCTGAGTTATGTGTTTGTGATCCATGAAACAGTTACTACCGCATTGGGCCCGAAACCAATGGACCCTCTAAACTTCTTAACCATCCTTGTCCTCGGTCCGGGAGTTGCAAGTAGTTTACGGTGTTTGTAGCATCTTGGGGGCCGCATAGCGCTGACCTTAGGGGTGGGTTGTGTTGCGGTAGGCACCGTGGCCGGTGTGCGAGTGCCCGTTTGGTATCTCGGGAACCTGCACACATCGTTCGGGGCTGTATGGGAAACCTCGGCGGACTCCTGCGGATGGAACCGAATAGGCGATAAACCTGGACTAGGGACTTGAGTGTTTAGGTAGGCGTGGCCGACACCCCGTTGGGCTTCGCTTGAAGGTTGCGAGTACATGTCGTTATAGTGACGATAAGTGGTGAGCGTGTGTGAAGAAGTACACCCTGCGGGGTTTAATATGATCTATTGAATAGCGTGTCCACGGAAAAGGACTTCTGGGTTGCCTATATCGGTTCATAGACAAGTGAAAGTGGATACTCTAAAATGCATAAGATAGCGTGAGTGCTATGGATGGCGTTCTCGTAGGGAGGCGGGAGGCGGGTCCATAGTGGTGTATTGCCATGGTGAATATGTGGACTCGTGTAATGCCACCTCAAAGAGTTACTTGCGATCGTAGTTCAGGATAGCCACGAGTCAAAGCTGGCTTGCTGCGATCAAACTCCACCACCTTTTGATAATGATGCATATGTAGTTGGATTACGATGTAAGTCTTGCTGAGTACAATTGTACTCACGTTTGCTTATTTATGTTTTGCGAGAGGCGTCGGTCTACGCTAGTAATTCGCTTGGACTTGACGTTTAGCTTGTTACCTCAGCTACGATCTTGTGCCTCGGCGGGATCGGTAGATAGTCAGGCTTCTCAGCCTTTTCCATTTATAGTTATGCATGCAGGACATGTTTAGCTTCGCTTGTGCTTTGGCTTGTATGCTCACGAGTGTTGGGTCATGAGACCCATGTTTGTAATATCTCGCTCTTGAGCCTAATGAATAATATCTGAGTCGTAGAGTTATGTTGTGATGCCACGTCGTATTTACATATTGAGCATATTGTGTGTATGTTTGAAATGCTTGGTATGTGTGGGATTCGACAAACTAGTTGTTTATCCTTGGCAGCCTCTCATATGGGGAAATGTAGTCTCGTGCCTCCGGCGATAGTAGTCGCTTCTGACCGGTTCACGAGTCTGCTAACCCAGCACTCTGCTTGGACACTTGGTTGGCGGCATGTGTTTCCGCCGTTCCTATGTATGTCCCTTGAGAAATGTCACTTGGTATCATTAGTCTGTCTAGCCTGCTACAGCCGGGATACGGAGTCCTGATAGCCAGTGCTACAGCCGAATATATCGTTGATGACCGACATGCTCGATGTGATTCATGTATACTGTCCCCATAGGTTAAGCGCGCTTTGGGTTCCACGACTAGCCATGTCGGCCGGGTTCTCTGTCATATGGATGCTAGCGACACTATCATATCGTGAGCCAAAAAGCATAAGCGGTCCGGCCATGGTAAAGGCGACACCATTAGGAATACCGTGCGTGAGGCCGCAAAGTGCTATGATGTGTTACATGCTAGATCGGTGTGACTTAGCATCGGGGTCACGACATCTACGCCCTCTATCTACCTACACCTCGCCGCCTTGCTAAGATCTAAACTATGAAGGAACAACACAAGAGACACAGGGTTTATACTAGTTTGGGCCACCATTGTGGTGTAATACCCTACTCTAGTTTGTGGTGTGGTGGATTGCCTCTGGGGCTGATGATGAACAATACAAGGAAGAACTGCCTCGCAAGGGTCTATTCTTGGCTGGTGCGATGAACTGCTAGTGGGAGTTCAGTCGCTTCTCTCCCTCTCTCTCTATGCGATCTCCAAGATTTCTAGATGAGCGGATCAAGCTGCCCCTATCCTGTGGGTGGCTAGTCCTATTTATAAGCAAAGGCCCTGGGCCTCTTCCCAAATATTGAGCGGGAAGGGCACCAACAATTGGCCATTTTGAAGGGGAACATCTAGTACACTTATCCTGACTAAAGTTGGTCCTCGCTTTGTCAAAGGCTCTGGTGGTGATGCCGGCTTGGGCTCCACAATGACTTCCTTCCTGCCGTTCGGCGGTCTTGGTCTTGTTGCAGAAGCGGATGCCTTTGCTTGATGCTCTACGCTGCGCTTGCTCCTTTGCACCAAAGAGGAAAGGAGGACACTGCGGGCTGGCGCCCTGGCGCCCTTGAGTGCGTCATGGCTTGCGTCATGGGCACCTCATGAGTACCCGCCTTGATCTCTCGCGTCCTCCGATCCAGCTGGCGAGGCCGTGCGAGAAGCTCCCCATCGTCCGCCCGTGAGGCAGCCCCTCGCGAGGTCTTGAGCTTGTCTTGATGAAGGCGAGCGTCTTTGAGCCACCCCTTGAGCCACGCCGTGAGGCTGCGGCGAGCAAGTCAGGTACCCCGTTCCCGAGCGTCGATAGTAGCCCCGGGCCCAAAGCGCGCTGGACTTGGCTGGCGGAGAAGCGAAGGGCAAGTCGAGCGCCGCGAGCCCTAACTGCTGCAGCCTTGGGCGCAGCGTGGCGGTTGATTGGCGTGGGCGGCTCCGCTCCCCATGATGCCTCGGCAAGCTGCAATTGACAAGTCCATGCATGCAAAGCGGGTCGTGATTACTGTGATCATGGAGGCGGCGGTTGGCCTCCTCGGCTATAAATGCGGGGCGGCGCCTGCCCTTCAGTCCATCCCTCTTGCTTCTCCTTCTTCTTCATGGCTCCATGAAGGTTCTCGGCAGCGGAGAAAGGAAAGGCCCGCTAGGTGGGCTGACTCTCCCATGGCCTTGATCGAGGCCGTCCCATAAACACACTGTGGCTCCCATGGTGGCTCCTCGCGGTCGTGGAGGTGATCTCCCGTGTGGTGACAGGCGGCGAGGCCATTGCTAGAGGCGCGCTATGGCCTGCGACCCCCTAGGCGCGCTTCCACTCGGCGGAGAGTGCTGCGGAGTTCGTTGTGTGGTCGGTGGGCCGGCTCAGCACCAACTCCAGCTTCCTCGCTTCCTCCTAGGTGAGCTTGGCTGGTGCCCAGGCGGCCTCCGGCCCGGCGGATGGTTCTGCAACCGAGCCTCCTAGGCTTCCTTGGAGGTCTGCCGCCGGGAGCTGGCCACGACCCATGGTGGCAAGCGTTTGCCCAGCAGCGTGGTGCGAGCCAGCGGTGCACCCTGCACTTCAATTTACGGCCGGCGATGCCACCCTCTCGTGAGGGTGTTAGGGAAAGATGGTCACCGCGCTGGGTGCTGCCACGAGCGAACCCGGCCGTGGGTCCAGCCCGGCGATGATGAAGGCGACAGCAGCGTGGTCGGCGGCCTTCGAGGTTCATCGAGCCGGCGCCTCTTCTTGAACAGCGGCTCCTCCACTGGTGGCGCGATCAGCCTCCAGCGCCGTCGCGCCCGCTGGAGAGGAGGTAGCGGGTCTGCCGCCGCCATCGCGCCCTAGGTGAGCGAGATGGAGTCGCTGAGCTCGAGGCAGATTCGAGTCTTCCAGCGAGTTGGTGTCGGGCGAGCAGCGCTGTTTTGTTCTTTTTTCTTTTCCTGCACAAAGGCAGTAGTGTAGGGCCCTGGCAGCGTGCTTGGACTATTGCTGTTAATTGTCGTACTACTTACGCTATTTCAGTATTGTGCCTTTGTGCACGCGCTGGCGTAGAAATTAGATTAGCTTTCGGGGGGCTGTGTGACCTTTGCTTCCGAGGCCAAGGCCTCGTCGAGCAGCGTCAAGTCCTGCGAGGTTGAGTGCGGAGAGGTAGCTCCGGCCTCGGCTATGGGCGACCGACCCAGTCGTGTGTTAGTGTCGCGGTGCTCGTGGGGCGCAATTTGGAGGGTGCTCTGTAGTGGACCGGGTAGGGAAGCCTCGAGCGATAAGGCGAAAACACTTTCGCGGCCGGTGCCGTGTTGCTCCCTCGCGAGACTTGTGAGAAATCGAGGAGGAGGCGAAAAAGGCAAGAGTCACAAGCCAAAGGCGGCAACAACTTCAATAAAACCTCGAATGGGGATGAACAGGCCATATTGCATAAAGCAAATTAGAAAAGCGCGTCCGGCACCTAATCTAGTCTTGGCGTCTTCTCACCAGTATGAGCTAAGTGCTGCCCTTTGGGCGTGGGATGGAGCCCAGGGCTGAGGCCGGCGCTCCACTGAGACTCGAGGCGTGTACAGCCCCAACTCATTATTACGTGAGAGTGTCGCAGGCGGCGAGCTTCACGGGCATTGGCCTTCTTCACAGGCTCGGGCCTTTCGGAAAGATAAACTTCCAGCGTTTGCCTTCTTCACGAGCACCGGGCCTTTTCCAAAAGCGACAACTTCACGGGCATTCGCCTTCTTCACGAGCTCACAGGACTTTTCCAAAACATAACGGACTTCACGGGCATTCGCCTTCTTCACGAGCTTTGGGCCTTTTCCAAAAGCAGCGGCTTCACAGGCGTTCGACTTGTTCACGAGCTCTGGGCCTTTTCCAAAAGCATGACAGCTTCATAGGCGTTCGCCTTCTTCCGAGAGCTGGGCCTTTTCCAAAAGCAGCGATGGCTTCACGGGCTTTCGCCTTCTTCTGAGCTCTAGGCCTTTTCCAAAAGCAGCGACTTCACGGGCTCTTGGCCTTTTTAGAGGTAAAACCTCCCGAGTCTTTGGATGTTCCACAGCGTTACGGGCCAGGCACCCCCCTCCGAGTCTCAAGCGCTCGGGCGGGCACGGAAACATGAACAACCTTGAGCAGGCCCTCCACATGGGAGATAGCTTATGCAACCCTTCCACTGGAGAACCCGCTTTGGTCTGAGGTCCCCTACCTCAAAGTCTGGGCAGATGTTGCGTTAAGTGGTATCGCCGTGGCGCTTGTTGGTATCTTGCGCTCGTGGCGCGCTTCCCATCGATGCTCCTCCCCCACGAGGTCTATCCCCGCATGGCGTCTGCTGTGCCTCATCGAGCGCAAGGACCGTGCGGAGCGGCGTCGACCTCGTGAGGAGGACTACTAACTCCATAGACCAGGAAGAGCGGGGTCTCGCCCGATTGGCTTGAGTCGCGATTGTGCGGATGGATCACAACCACAGGCGCAGCTCGTCGTACCAACCTCTGCGAAGGCCTCCGGCTTCTTCTTGAATATTACGGTCTTGAGGCCTCTCAAGACCTCCGCGTTAGCCCGCTTCGGCTTGACCGTTGCTCCATGGAGTGCGCTACGGCGTAGCATATCTGTGTCCCAAGGTTAGCACAATATGTTTTGAAAAGGTTACTAGTGAACTGCGAACCGTTGTCGGTGATGATACGGTTTGGCACCCCGAACCGGCTCACGATGCCCTTGATGAACTTAACCACAGAACCTGCGGGGATGATCGGCTTCCACTTCGGCCACTTGGTGAACTTGTCCTGGCGGCGTAAGTGGCGATAGCCCCTGGCGCCCGAAATGGGCCCAAGATATCAACCCCGGACTGCGAATGGCCACGAGAGGGTCTGGTTGCAGACCTCCGCGGTGATGGATCTGCTTGGCATGGAATTGGCGAGCCTCGCAAGCCTTCACCGGTTCGGCGACATCATTGGCGCGATGGGCCAATAGAACCGCTGCGGGCATGCCCTTAGCGAGGTCGCGATGATGAATGATGCCCTGATCTCCACGTGTATATCGCGGTGAGTTCCTTCCCTTGCTCCTGGAGATGCAGTAGGGACACATCATTTGGTGGCTTCGGTAGAGCTCTCCATCCACGATGCAGTATCTTTGTGGCTTGCCGCGCTTCTGCGCTCGCTTCCTCCTCCTTCTCCAGCAAGATCCCTTGCGTCAAGTAGCTCGAACTCTGTGATCCAGCTCCCCTCTGAGACTCAACGTCAAGAGCAGGGCGCTCTGAGGCAGACCCTGAGACCAGGGCTCCCAAGGCAGCAGTTGGGGAGCTCCTCCGAGCTGCACAGCAGCAGTGATGGCATGGCCGAGGCTTGAGCCACTCCCGAGCGCCCGAGGCTCCCGAGGTAGCCGCCTGCATGCTCGTTTGGCGATGTCGTCGGCCTCTGATTGGTGCCACAGGGCACATGCTGCAACTCCAGCCCCAAAACTGCTTCTCCATCCTGCGGACCTCCAGCGAGTGAGCCTCCATGTGCTCGTCCCTCGGCTCGTATACCTTGTTGGAGAAGTTTGAGAGGTTATGAATCACCCTTGATGGTAGGCGCTTCACTCCTAGGGCAGCTGCGGCCTTCGGGACTGCTATTAGGCCTTCATACTCTGCTATGTTGTTGGAGACCTTTTCTCCATGTTGGAAAGCAGAGCTGCTGCAGTAGTAGAGCTTGTCTTGGGTAGGAGATATGAGCACCGCACCAGCCCCAGCGCCGTGCACAGAGAAACGCCCGTCGAGTACATGAACCAACCGTCCGGTGCCTCGCTTCCGGGGGCGGGATCGATCCTCATCAGCCTTGAGGCCAGGCGCCTCCGTCCATTCTGCCACGAAATCCATGGTGACCCCTTGATGACTCTGGTTGTCTGAATTCGAGCTGAAATGCTTGCAGTTCAATGTTCCACTCAGCGACTCTTCCGGCTGAGTTAGGGCTCTGAGCACCCTTTCCAAAGTGCGTTGAGACAACCTTGATGGGGTGGCCCTGAAAATAATGTCGCAGCTTCGTGAGGCCACCAATAGCGAGGAGGAGTTTACGGGGCATGGGGTGCAGCGCCCTCGCGTCCCGCAACCTTGTCTTGACGAAGTACAGGGGTGCTCAGCGTGGTTGGGAGTGTTGGTGTCGATGGAGCCCTCGGAGACATGGCGCCTCTGAGGCAGTGGAGCCTCCAGTGACTGGTGCCAGGGAGGGTCTCTCTGTCCGTGTGTGTCCCCTGGCGACCGACCCATCTTGGTTGTGGTAGTGGTCTCTGTGGGTCTTCCTTGATCCTGCCGCCTCGACCGAGTAGCTGCCTGGCTTTGGTCCGACACTCCTCCCTAACGCCACGAGGGCTCTTGTTGGCGGTGTAGAGAGTGGCTGCAAAGTGAAACACCGGGGGTTTCTGAGGCGGAGGCCACCATTACGGAGGCTGGTTAGGAACCTCTTGAGATCTTGGAGCATATATCGGCCTCTTGAGTCCATTCAAAGGTCCCTTTTTCTTCATCAATTTGGAAGAAAAGGCGCTCGCTCCCCAACTTGGAGATGAAGCGTCCTAGTGCTATCACGCGCCTAGTGAGCTTCGCATTTCTCGATGGTCTTTGGCGGGCTCATGTCCTCGACCGCCTTGACCTTTTCAGGTTAACCCGATGCCTCGGTGGGACACGAGAAGCCCAGAAGCTTACTGAGGGACCCCAAACACACACTTCTGGGTTGAGCCGCGGGTTCACTACGTTGAGGCTCATGAAGGTTTCCTCCAGGTCTTGTATCGGGGTCTTAGCCTCGCGAGACTTCACCACAATGTCATCGGCGTAAGCCTCAACATTCTTCCCGAGCTGCGGGCCCAAGGTGATGTGCATCAGGCCGCTGAAAGGTAAGCCTGCGTTGCGCAGCCAGAACAACATGCATGTGTAGCAGTACACCCCTGCGGGGTCGGAAAGCCGTTTTCCACATCTTCTACCGCCATCTTGATCTGGTGATACGGGAGAAGGCATCAAGGAACATAACAGGTCGCTTTTCGGCGGTGGAATCGACAATCGATCGTCACGAAGGGCGGAAGCGGATCTTGCGGGCAGGCTTTGTTGAGGTTGGTGAAATCGACACATGCATTCCTTCCCCATTCTTTGGCACGGCGGCCGGGTTGGCCAACCAATCCGATGTCGGACCTCATGAATGACCCCTGCAACTTCCAACTTGCGGGTCTCTGGGGCGATGAAAGCCTGCTTTTGATTGATTTGCCGCCTTATACACTTCCGCAGGCGGACATTGGGGCTACGTTGAGGTGGTGCTCGATCCGCCTCTAGGGATCCCGCTTGACTGATCGAGGCTCCCATGCGAATACCTTCTTGTTTGCTGGGAATTTGACAGGGCCTCCTCCTTTCGGGCTCGAGGTTGGTGCCTATGGTGAAGGTGGCGTTAGTGGATCCGTCCTTATCGACTAGTATCTACTTGGTTTCCGCCTTGTCTTGGGTGAACAACTGCTTCCTCTTGGTGGCGCAACCTCCTTGAGCTTCGAGGCGTCCGAGTCGGCGAGCTCTTGCCCGGCGGCGCCGTCTTGAAAGCGACTTGAGCACTTACAGCGCATCCCGGTGTCTCCGGACACGGTGAGGCGCCGTTGCTCGGGCATCTTCATGAGGTTGTCTGTTGGGTGAGTCGCGGCCATGAATCGGGCGATCTTTGGGTAGCGAGGATGGCATTGTATGGGAGGCCGATGGGGGCGATGTCGAAGTCGGTTAGCTCCGTGCGGAAGTTGTCGTAGGTGCGAAGGTCACGGAAGCGGATCTGCCCGAGGAGCTGGGCGACCCGCCCAACGCCAGAAAGGCGGGTGGGCTGAAGCAGCTCGGCGGTATGTGGAGAGGCTGAAGGCTTCGGCAGAAACGGCCGAGGCCAGCCGCCATTGATGAGAGTCTGGTGATAGCCACGGCATATGGTGAGGGTGCACAGCATTGGGGCCTGGCGCGAGCAGGTTGAGTTGGAGGTGGTCACCTGCAAAGTGAAGGCGGATCGGCCTTGGCGTCGACCGACGAGAAGGCCCTGCAGCGTGGAGGCAGCGCTGACTGGCAGACGAATAAGCAGCGTGGCGGCTGAAGGTGGCGCTGCGAGCCACCGGAGAAACGCGATATTTGAGCGCTGGCGCAGCGTCTTTGGGCGAGGAAGAGGTGCGCAGCTCTTCCCAAGAAGGCCACGGAAGCCGTCGATAGGTGGAGCAGCCACCGCAGCAGGCGTCGGCGAGTGTAACACCCTCGATCGGCTATATCTCCCGTGTCGAAGCCGCGACTTAGAGCATAACCGCATTGAAAGCAATGTCGCAAGTGAGGTAATCTTCACACAACCCATGTAATACATAAGGAAAGAGATACATAGTTGGCTTCGATCGCCACTTCACACAATACATAAATAAACATCCATCATCAGATTACACTCAAGGTCCGACTACGGAACCAAAATAAAGAAGACTACCCCAAATGCTACACGGATCCCGATCGTCCCAAGCTGAGCTCCACTCACTGATCATCGGGGAAAAGACACATAATAACGACCACGTTCCTCGTCGAACTCCACTTGAGCTCGGTTGCGTCATCTGTCTTGGCATCGTCGGCTTTTTGCAACTGTTTTGGTAGAATCTGTGAGTCACGGGGACTCAGCAATCTCACCCAGCGAGATCAAGACTATTTAAGCTTATAGGAAGGACAGAGTTGTGAGGTGGAGCTGCAGCAAGCGACTAGCATATATGGTGGCTACATTACATAAAAAGGCGAAGAGAAGCAAAACGCGATGCATTGAAGCTAGTAGCGATCAAGAAGTGATCCTGAAACTACTTCGTCAAACATAACTCCAACACCGTGTTCACTTCCCGGACTCCGCGAGAAGAGACCATCCGCAGTTACACTGCGGTTGATGTGTTTTAATTAAGGTCAACCGGGTTTTCTACAACGGACATTAACAAATTCCCATCTGCCTCATAACGCGGGCATGGCTTTGAAAGATAATACCTGCGGGGTGTCCCAACAACCCATTATAAGCTTTCGCGGTCAGCGAAGGATATTCCTTCTACGGGAAGACCCGATCGATCTCGGAATCCCGGACTACAAGACATCTTGACAATGGTAAAGAAGACCAGAAAAGCCGCCCGATTGTGCCGACAAATCCCGATAGGAGCTGCACATATCTCATTCTCGAGGGCACATCCGGATGAACACTCGTCACGGCAATCGAAGATACCCCAAGTTGCCTCGGTGGCACATGCAAGTGGCTCTAGTTTGGACCAACACTCGGAGGAGCATTGGCGGGGGGTTAAATAAAGATGACCCTCGGGCTCCACGAAAACCAGGGGAAAAAAGGCTTAGGTGGCAAATGGTAAAACCAAAGTTGGGCCTTCTGGAAGAGTCTTATTCAAAGCGAACTGTCAAGGGGTCCCATAAATCACCCAACCGTGTAAGGAGCGAAATCAAGGAACATAACATCGGTATGGCGGAAACTAGAGGCGGCAAGAGTGGAACAAAACACCGGGCATAAGGCGAGTCTTCCACACTTTACCAAGTATATAGATGCATTAATTAAACAATAGATATTGTGATATCCCACAAGTAAACATGTTCCAACAAGGAACAACATCTCCATGTTCAACAAGGAACAAACTTCATCTTCACTGCAACTATAGCAGCTATAAGAGGAGCTGAGCAAGCGGTAACATAGCCAAACAACGGTTTGCTAGGAAAGGATGGTTAGGGGCTTGACATGGCAATATGGGAGGCATGATAATAAAGTGATAGGCATCATAGCATAGGCATAGCAAAGAGCGAGCATCTAGCAAGCAAAGATAGAACTGATTTGAGGTATGGTCATCTTGCTGCAAGGTTCTCGAGTTGTCGAAAGCTTGATCCTCGTAAGCGTTCTCAACAGGTTCCTCGTTCACGTACTCGTCTCCCAGCTCTACCCAAAGCAAGAACACAAGCAAAGGAACTACAATAAATCACGGGGCAATGCACAAGCAACATGATGCAAAACATGGCATGATATGCGAGATGTGAGATGCAATGCATATCGTGCTCGGAAGGAAAATGATGAACCAGGCATCAACTTGGCAAACCAAGTATGCGCTGGAAAGATGGGATGATTTGGTTGAAATCGATATAAAGATCACGGAATCGGATGCACGGTTTGCAAATGGCAAGCAAAACAAGAATGACACAAATCGCCATTACGACATGATGCCACATAGCAAGCAACAAGAAACTAAGCTACTGCACCCAAAGCGTACCAACAAGGCATATGGCAGTGATCTAATCAAGATGCTTGACAAAAGATGAACACTGAGCTACGGCTAAATCACACCATAACAGGTCCAAACAAGCATGGCAAAAGTGCAAAATATATCAGCTTCATAGACTTGGTGAAAATACTGAACATGGCAGAATCAGCATCAGGAAGCAATGTTCAGAGCAAGAAAACTACATGCTACAGGAACTTATAATAGTAAAACAAGGCATGGCATGAATCTACTCAATGCATAGAACAAAAGTCCCTTAATGACCATGAGCCAAAAAGGATCAGAAGATATAATAGCACCCATGTCAATATAGCAAGTTTCGTTAACAGATTTAGCAAAACAGGGCATGACATTGACAGAATTATGTAGGCATCTTCGCGAGCTCGATGCACTCACTACAGAGCATTACATGATAAACTAAGCATACATCCATCAAGAAGACATGGCATAGAAGCTATACATGGCAAGAACAACATCATAGCATACGGATCAACTACAACAACCTTGGCAAAATTGAATAACATGTAAACAATCTGCCGAAACATTTTATAGCAAAAGTAGAGCTCGATTGACTCAAGCTATGGCACTCCATAATTGCAAACAAGGGCATGGATGGATAGAGCATAACCATATGTCCAAAACATCCTTCTGAAGTATCTCAAAATAAGCATGGATCTCTCGTAGCATCAAGTTTACATGGCATAAAAATATCGACAAAGCAGGGGCTGAAATCAACAACATCATGAAGCCTAGTTTGCATGCTTGTGCTAGTCACCACAGAGATCACAAAAATACATGGCATACACCCTGTAAAGATGGCATGGCATATTACAAAACACATGTAGGATTCAAGTTCATAGGATGCACACATCAATCATGGCAAAAATGACAAAAGTGCATGTTCTGATAAGAATCTGAAACTAACATCACATAGCCCTCTTCTACCAGCATTTCGGGCATCAAGATGAGCTCAAATGAAAATGATGCAGTGAGATGAAATGATGTACTCATCGGCGAACAAACCCGGTATACTACGCCCAAAAGCAGACCCACGGTGCAAAGTTATGATGTGATGAACATGCAACAAAATATCTGCGAGAAAAAAATGGCAGTGGATTTAGGAAAGAAGAAAGTCAACCTGAGAGGTGGATCTAGATCCGGCTCGTCGCAGCGGATTGAGAATGGCGCGAGTCTCGCCAGATGAGAGCGGAGAAAGGCGGTCGGGGCGGAGGAGGAGCGGCAGGCCAGGTCGAAGCGTAGCGGCGGCAACAGCAGCAACAGCGAAGCAGCGGCAAGCGGGCCTTGATCGCCGCAGACGAAGCCGCGGGCGGCAGCGGCAGCGGAAGAAGCCAGGCGAAGCGGGAGCTCCAGCTTGCGAGCCTGGCGGGCAGCCTGATGATGATAGCGCATACGTGGCGTCTGTGGTTGGTCGAGGCGGCGGGTTTTCGTCCGGCCTTGGACGGGACGTGTCCAGTATGCGGAGGAGGCGAGGCTAGGGTTTGGGATCCGGAAAATTTGGAGGAGGCTATATTTATAGGTAGAAGGGCTAAAGCTCCAAATGGAGTGTAGTTTTCGCTCACACGATCGTGATCCGACGACGGAGAGCATGGAAGTGACTTAGATGGGTTATTGGGCTGTTTTGAAGGGTGTTGGACTGCAACCCAAAAGAGGCCTTCTTGATTATCACGGTTAACCGTTGGAGTATCAAGCGACCTCAAATGACCCGAAACTTGACAGGTTGTCTACGGTGGTGTACCAAGGCCACTTGACAAACCTCGGTCCATTCGAGAAAGTTTAGTACCGCTCACGGAAAAATGTAAAGGGGCGGCGGGGGACATAGGAGTGCGGATTGCAAAAGCGGACAACAGGGAAAATGCTCGGATGCATGAGGCGAACACGTATGCCAATGAGATGCACATGATGACATGATATGAGATGCATGACATGGACAAAATGCAAAGCGAAAGACAAAAACCCAACCACGGAGGAATATCATATCACAATGCGAAAATGGCAAGAGTTGGAGTTACCAATATGAAGAGTTACATCCGGGGTGTTACTGATGAGGAGCATGGGCAGCAGTTAGCCATGACCTTGTAAATGCGCCTCACCTGCCGTGGATGGCCTCCTCGTGCATGCCAGGAAGGCCATGGATCGATCGTGCCGTTATGGCGGCGGCGTCTCGACTTGAACTTGTCCAGCCACACGCACTTATGCAAAGCTGGGGCCAAGGCTCGAGCCCCAGCCCCCATCTTTGTTATTTGGCGGCTGGAGTGGGCGGGCGCTGCTCATCGCCTGAGCGAATCACGCAGTGTCGTGAAGCGGGTCGGTGGAAGGAAGCTCGGCGCACCTACTGGCCAGCGCCAAATGTCCGGTTCGGGTTCGGCAGACCCTCTAGAGTTCGAACTCTTGGGGTGCTTGGCGGAGATCTCGCCCTCTATCTACCTACACCTCGCCGCCTTGCTAAGATCTAAACTATGAAAGGAACAACACAAAGAGACACGGGGTTTATACTAGTTCAGGCCACCATTGTGGTGTAATACCCTACTCTAGTTTGTGGTGTGGTGGATTGCCTCTACAGGGCTGATGATGAACAATACAAGGAAGAACAGCCTCACGAGGTCTATTCTTGGCTGGTGCGATGAAGCTGCTAGTGGGAGTTGATCGCTTCTCTCCCTCTCTCTCTCACGATCTCCAAGATTTCTAGATGCGGATCAAGCTGCCCCTATCCTGTGGGTGGCTAGTCCTATTTAGAGCAAAGGCCTGGGCCTCTTCCCAAATATTGGCGGGAGAGGCGCCAACAATTAGCCATTTGAAGGGAACATCTAGTACACTTATCTTGACTAAAGTTGGTCCTCGCTTTGTCAAAGGCTCTGGTGGTGGCCTTGGCTTGGGCTCAATGACTTCCTTCCTGCCGTTGCGGCGGTCTTGGTCTTGTTGCACGAAGCGGATGCCTTTGCTTGATGCTCTCGCTGCGCTTGCTCCCTTTGCACCAGAGAGGAAAGGAGGACCTTCTGTGAGCTGGCACCCTGGCGCCCTTAGTGCGTCATGGCTTGCGTCATGGGCACCTCGTGAGGTACCCGCCTTGATCTCTCCGCCTCCGCGAGCCAGCCTGTGAGGCCATGCACGAGAAGCTCCCGTCGTCCGCCCAGCAATCTGGCCCGCCGTGAGGTCTTGAGCTTGTCTTGATGAAGGCGAGGTCGTGCTGGGCCACCCTTGAGCCACGCCCGCGGGCGCGAGCGAGCAAGTCTGGTACCCCGTTCCCGAGCGCCGAGACCGTCGTATACATTTCTTCACGGTTAATGGGGCGTTCGGCGGGGAATAGCTTGGCGTGGCGAGCTCTAGGCTAGTCCTTTTTGAGGCGCATTAAACCTATCTCACGGGACTTCTTACGCACCATCGTGCCACCCACAAAAACTTGTACTCTGAGTTTAGTAGTCGTTATACGAAGAAGAGGTGCACCTGCCTTTTCGTCCTCTCACACGTGTCTGTTTTTTCTCGAAAAGGAGGATGGTGACCCCGGCCTCTGCATGCAGGAGTCACACTGCGCATCTGTAGCTCTCTGATTGTAGGAGCTGTTTGGTTCTAGGCCTAGGGTGCCACACTTTGCCATACAATGTTTGCCAAACTTGCCTAATGTTAGTTCTTTAAAATGAGAGCCACAAGTAGGCAAGCCTAAGGGAATCTTGCTACACTTTTTTGTTTGTATGTGATGTGGGACCATAGTGTGGCTTGCCTAAGATGTGTGAGGCAGTCTGGATGAGGGGTGTCAGGATAGCGAACTATCACGTTGGCGGACTCTGGACTATGAAGATACAAGATTGAAGACTTCGTCCCGTGTCGGATGGGACTTTCCTTGGCATGGAAGGCAAGCTTGGCGATCAGATATGTAGATCTCCTACCGTTGTAACCGACTCTGTGTAACCCTAACCCTATCCGGTGTCTATATAAACGAGAGGGTTTTAGTCCGTGGGGCGAACAACAATCATACCATAGGCTAGCTTCTAGGGTTTAGCCTCTCGATCTCGTGGTAGATCCACTCTTGTACTACCCATATCATCAATATTAATCAGCGGAGTAGGGTTTTACCTCCATCCGGAGGGCGAACACAGGTAAAAACATCGTGTCCTTGTCTCCTGTTACCATCGGCCTAGGCATACGAGTTAGGGACCCCCTACCCGAGATCCGCGGTTTTGACACCGACATTGGTGCTTTCATTGAGAGTTCCTCTGTACCGTCGTTGTCGGGAAGGATGCCTCATCCCGTCTTTAAAAACGGCACCGTTGCTAAAGGCTTTGGCCACCGACCAAACTCTCCGGCTAAGCGGTTTCTTATGACCGCTGTTAAGCCTCACGCCGGCGATGACTTCTCGGGTCATCGAAAGCAATCTTCCGTTAACTCGGAACTTCGCCCGGCAGTTAGATCGATGGAGCTCTCTTCCTTAAATGAGCTCTTGGATCGCATCGGCGCTCTGGGAGTCGCTTCTGATTCTGATCAGTTGGGCCCAAAACCGATCGCGAGAGATCAACTCTCCCGGGCTACCCTGCGTTCTTTGTGGTAGAGGAACAATCGTCGACTCTTCTCCTACCTCAAGGACTAGCTATGTCCGGATTCTGACCCCTCCATGCGGATTCGCGGAGGGAGGACCTCCTCAAGCCACGAACTTAAAGTCGAGGCGCGGGCTAGATTCATTGGACAACCTCCAAGAACCCAAGTTTCCAAGTTGAAACTTCTTGGCCCTGAATCTTAGATCGAGACGGGGTTGAATTTAATTCCACCGCCCACCCAAACATAGCGATATATCCTAAACCCGGCAAGAGCCCGGTGAAGCGAGTACATCATTCTTGGGCGATTCCTCTGGTTATGGACAGGATAAAGGATTGCGAGGAGGCATAATCTCATTCTTCTGCAATAATTGCACGGAAAAGGAATCCTAAACGCCATAAGTCGTCGTGAAATTACGCTTACGCTGACTTGGCGTCCATAGTCTGAAAGTCTTGCGATGGAAGCGCTGGAAAAGCCGAAACCAAATTTTGGTATAATCCATTTGAATCGACCCTAGTCCGAAATAAAGGGTGCATCATCACCAGGCACTGGGTTACATACCAAAAAACAAAAAGCGGCCTCCATCGGGGCACAATTAAACCTGATGTGGGACGCGCTTTTCTGAGAATTCCTCTGCGAAAATTGGGACATTTTGCATTTTACGGCACCCTTCGGACATGCGAGGAATCCCGCCATTTGGCGAGCACACCTAAATATCCTAAAAAGATTCAAGCCAGTCAAACAAGCTCTTGGCATTTTCCGAACCCAAAGAGACAGGCCATGGGAAGGAGCTAGCCAAACTATTGGAGGCGGATTCATCGGAGACATTAAACATCCGGATGGCTAGCAAACCTGGTAATGGTACCAAGAAGGACAAATCCTGGCGCTATGTGTCGATTTAAGGACCTTAACAAGGCTTGCCCAAAGGATCCCTTCCCCTCCCGCATCGATCAAATTATCGGCGCTACCACAGGACACAATTCATTGTGTTTCCTCGGCATACTCGGCTACCACCAAATTAAGATGGCGAGAGCAGACCAAGCCATAGCGGCATTCATCACTCCATCGGCCCATTCCGCTTCAACACAATGCCCTTCGGCTCAAAAGCGCCCGGCGCATAACATATCAGGCGCATGATTGGACATGTCGGCAAACCCGGATCGGCAAAGCGGTGGAGGCATCGTGAGGCGATGTGGTGCGTCAAATCCAAGCATGTAGAAACCTAATCGGCGACTTGAGGCTCACATTCGATAATCTCCGAACATATGACATCAAGCTCAACCCGGAAAAATCGTTTTCGGCGTACCAGCCGGAAAGCTCTTGGGCTTCATTGTATCCGGTGAGGAATTGAAACAAACCCAGCCAAGATCCGAGCTCTGTCACAATTGGATATCCCCAAAGACCTCAAACAAATACAAAATTATTTGGATGCGTGGCGGCTCTAAGCCGCTTCATCTCAACAGGAGAAAAGGCATTACCCTTTATCGCCTCCTCGGCACGAACACTTGAGTGGGCGGATGCATATGACGGACTCGAAGAAATCAAAGCCATATTGGCAACAAATCCGGTCTGGCGCGCCCAACATGGGAGAACCAATGCTATTATACATCGCAGCAACCCATCAAGTTGTAAGGCGGTGCTCGTTGTCGAGCGAGAAATGGGCGGACACAAGTTCCCTCTCCAAAAACCAGTTTACTCGTGTCCCTGTCCTAACTCCATGCAAGTCACGGTACCCGCATTATCAAAAGATAGCATCTGGCAGTGTTCATGGCATCACGGAAGCTGCGACACTACTTTCAAGAGTGTTTGATATGGCAGCCTCCGAAGTACCTCTTAATGACATTATAAACAACGCGGCCTTGCGGGCGGATTGCTAAATGGGCCATTGAGCTCCTCCGTTCGACATAACCTACAAGCCGACAAGCTATTAAATCCGCAAGTTTTGGCTGACTTGTCGCCCGAATGGTGGCCGAACTCCCTAAAAATGCGGCAAATATTCAACTGGATCATGCGCCAGCGGCTCCAAAATGTTGGCGGCACAGGGGGCTGGCGTCGTTGATGTCCCCAACGGAATACAGTCAATCGTACTTCAAATAATGTACGGACTCCAACAACTCAGCGAATCTGAGGCCCTCCTACATGGTCTCGGATGGCGGTCTCCATGGGCATTCAACGCCTAGAGGTGCTTGCGAGGATTGAACCTCGCGATATCCCAAATAAATGGGGACTTTGATGCCAGGATCGAAAATGGCAGCTTATCATAATGCCGTCCTAAAATGTCATTTCGGTTTGAGGCTCGAATTTCACCATATAGCCGGGATAACAACCAGGCAGCGGACGTGTTGTACGCGCATTGGTGCTGGCGCGATTCCGTCCCCAACATCTTCCTAGAGGCTTTTCAAGCCATCCGTATTATGGGAGGAGAGTCCGGAAATAACAACCGGACCCAACCACCTGCCCCCACGAACATTCCGACATAGTTGGTGGTTCCGCCAGTGAAATAACACCGCTAGCCCACGCAATAATGGCAGTCATTGCCCGTGGACAGAACCATTCCTAGCCTACCTAACTGAGCAGGAACTTCTCGAGACCAAAACGAGGCCCGCTGCATGATGGCGGTCTAAAGCCTATAAGGTCCATGAGGAGAGCTTTATAAGAAAAGCACAACGAGTCCTTCAAAGGTGTATCTCCGAAGAGGAAGGCGGAATCTCTGGCTGAAATTCATGCGGACTCGGTGGGCACCATGCCGCAGCCCGGGCCCTTGTAGGCAAGGCCTTCCAGTATAGGATTTTATTGGCCGGCGGCCGGCGATCTTTCGGGACTTAGTCCAGCGATCGTCGGTTTCCAGCTCTTTGCTAATCAAAGCCACATGCCACCCACCACCCTCAAAACTATACCCATCACCTGGCCCTTGCAGTAGTGCAGGGGCTTGACATGGTTGGACCCCTTAAGGAGGAACCCACAAGCAAAAATACCTATTGGTCATGGTGGATAAATTCACCAAATGGATAGAGCCAAGCACAGTAAAGGCGGCGAA